>OZ022222.1:3000000-3230461 GCA_963978815.1 Aleochara curtula | reverse complement strand
TGTCTGCGCATCGTTGACTTATTCGTCATGAGTGAATGTGGTATTTATTGCACCCGTTTTTGCAGATGCTGCGTCGAAAATGCAAGTGTCACTCTTTTTGGCCGAAGGCATGATGATGTTTGGCATGTCGCATAAGAACGTCCTGCCGGTAATCGCCACAAATACGGAAAATGCGCGTAAACCGCTCTTAGTCTATCCCTATACAAATAGGGGCAATTTAAAGAGGTACCCCTTTTTTGCACTTGTTTTTGCACAATTCGATTTTGACATACAACAACAATTTATTTGCGCTCAGGTTCCTAATAAAATGCCGCCAAAGAGATGAAGAACTCTATCCGCTTTCAACACAACATCTCGTTGATATGGCCATCCAGATCGTCCTTGGAACGATGTATTTGCATGCGCAGATGGTGTGCCATAAAGATTTGGCTACCCGCAATTGCGTGTAAGTGACTTAAGTCATCATGTGACTTCATTTGCAAATGTATCTAATAATTTTTGTTTGTTTGGATTTATACAGGGTAGATGATAAATTAAAAGTGAAAATCACAGACAGCGCCCTCGCTCGAGATCTATTCCCGGGTGATTACTCGTGCCTCGGCGATAACGAGAATCGCCCGATAAAATGGCTGGCGCTTGAAAGCCTTGCTGGCAAGCAATTCAGTGGTTCTTCGGATGTGGTAAGCACTTTACTTCATTACTTTGCACACATCTAGATATTTCATTCAATTCCTTCTCTCTTCACTGTCCCTCTCATAATCCACATATGCGAGCGCGCCGTTTTGTGGCCCGCAGGAATGACGCGGGGTAGTAAAAGTTTTATTGCCCGTCACGAGCGTGTTTTTCGCATGCAAGGATTTTTTGCATGCGGCCGTTTAATAGTTCCCAATATTTTCGCGGGCACAAATCGTAATAATAATAAAAGCGGCAACTACAAGCAGACACACACCAACCAAGAAAAGAAGAAAAAAACAAGCAGACAAAAGTGAAGAGTGAATGTGCGAATGAGTCCTTTCGTTTTCGTCGCTCGCTTTCGGCGAAATACGTACTACGCAAGCCAGCAAAAACTCCAGAAAGGGATGCGAGCAAAAAACAAGAACGCCATAAAAATTTTTCGAATGGCAATAACACAACTATTCCCAGTTGAGGAAGCACGAGAGGGTGAGGAGGGTATTCGCTTTCAGTTTCGTTCGATCCTTGGGTCTTGAAGACTTTCGGATGTTTGTGCAAGGGAAATAAAAAAAAATAGGAGCCGAATTGAGCTTCAAGTTTACAACGTGTCTTATAATCGTAAAACTAAAGTCAACTCAATGCCTAAAGTGACTTTCCTACTTTCCGAAACGGCTTTTGATTATATTGCTTTGTTTTTCAAAGTTTAATGCAAAAACTAAAGTTGACTAAAAATACATGAAAAGGAGCAACCATGAAAATTTCTTATTGCATCCGGAATCCTAATAAACGCTGCTAAATTCGTATTAAAATCGATCACAGGAAATCCTCATTTTACGTCGGTATAATTAAAAAATCATAATTTCTAATAAGCACGCAATAAAAACAAATTTAAATCTTCATGCGCTTATAATAACGTCTGAATGTCGTGATTGAACTTTTTAAATTTTAAAAGAAAAGTATGTAGTGCATTGCGAAACATTCAAACAGTCATCTTAAAAATTCAATTTCCACACACGTATTCAAGAAGTTCATGCACTTCATGAAGAAAATATTTCATCGTCGTAACAATGTTGCTGATAACATAAGATGTGCGCATCATTCAGTCGTTTCCTCAGTCTCATGTTTTTATTTCTCAAACTCAAGACTCCTCGTCCATCCGTCCGTAGATGCTTTATTCGTCTGTTTTGTACGCGTTATCTTACTTCCTTTTTACCTTGATTTCAATTTCAAGCCTCGTGGCTACACACTTACACTCGCCATCGAAAAAAACTGTTTTGTCATTTCACTATACATATGTACATGGACGCTGCTACTATTTATTTCGCTCGCGCAAGAATAACAACGTGCACGATTTAATTAGTTACGAAATCTATAGCATAATGGTTCGTGGCGTAGCTGACAAAAAACCTCGATGTAAAGCGAAGAGTCTGTGCGTTTGCCGCATGAAGAGTTTTTCGTGCAATGACCTTCTTCAGCGCGTTAGCGAAAGAGCGCCGAGAGGAGCATTAGCATTGGATTTGAATCGCGCACCTCGCGTTCTCATCATAGATGAAGGAAGCACCACGACAAGAGTCAAACGAGCAACCACGAAGAGTGTGTGCTTAGTGTTTGTTGTTTGCTTCCTCTCTTTAATCGAACGAATAAACCTGTTGTACGCTGCGCGTATTTGTTTAAAATTTCTTATCCTTTGCAAAACTTATTAATTTCATATATAGGGTGATTCAAAATATCAAACTTTTTCCTAATAAATAAATATTTGTTACTCTACGATTTAAGGAAATAAAATAAAAACGAAACAAAGATTAAATAATTTAGCCAGAAACTCGTGCTATCCTCTTGTCTTTTACTGGAATAAATAAATTTAATTCCCCGTTTATTCAACGTCGAATGGACGAATGCACAAACAATAAGAGAAATAGAAGAAAGAATTGGAATAGAAAAGATATAGAGTAAAATAGTATAAGATTGGTCGTCGTGTGAACTGAGTCGAGCGAGGGCAAAGAAGCGAAACAAAATCTTCGCGGCGATGAGCTGAGCGAAAGGAGAGTGCAAGGCTAAACACGCGCTTTTTGGGTGAACAACCTGGCCATGCGTCATGCGCCTTGCCGCGGATGTGGATGAAATTGTTTTTTAAAAGACATTGTACAACAATGAAGTTTTTAACAAGTAGTCTCCAAGTTTACTTACTCGTATTGTAGCTTGTTTCACTTTCTGGTACTACATATTTCAATTCCTCATAAATTTGCTCCAATTCTGAATAAATGTACCCATTTTTAAAATTTCATACATTCATTGAATGCACCTAACCAGTTCGAGTTATAAAACTAATAGAATTTGTTCAAATTAAAATTTTAATTATGTTCAGCGCATTTTAATTTGAATTCAATTTAGGTTTTTGACAACTTGTAAATTAATGTTTCCATTCCACAACGCGCACCACCAGCAATAATTTTTCATTTAGCTGATTAATTAACAAATTACGAACGTAAATTAAGGGTTGATTGCGCGGAAAATGAGAGCTTGTTTTACAATCATACGGTAGCTACCAATGTGTATGCGGAGTATAATGGTGTTAATTATTGTGTGGTGGTTTTACTCCATATATTTATCCCTCTTGTTGTTGTTGTTGTTGTTCTAGTAATTTAGTAGCATTTCGGTAAAGTGTTGAATGTAAACGCAAAACGCTTTAGATTATTTATGGTCTAATTAATAATTATGCGCATGTAGTCACATTCTGACGTTTTGTAATGTTAATTAGTGGGCGTTCGGCGTCGTGCTATGGGAATTAACAACCCTCGCACAGCAACCCTACGAGGATGTGGATCCTTTCGAAATGGAGCTGCATTTATGTAATGGCTATCGTCTTCAACAACCACTTGGATGTCCAGATGAATTGCAAGTTAATTTATTTAAAAAAAATCTAATTAATCATTTCTTGAAAACTCCTTGATTATTTTACTTTATATTTACTCATTCATAATTTAAATACGTAAAAGAAATGCTTAAGAAAGTACGCAATAAATAATTAATAAGTTATTAATGTGCTTCATTTTCAGATTCGCAGTAATGAGCTGTTGTTGGCTGCATAATCCAAACGAACGACCAAACTTTGCTCAACTGCTTGCATATTTACAAGATTTCTACACGGCCCTTGGGAAATATATTTAAATCCACTCCAAAATATCAAATATCAAAATTCAAGCGCAAAGTCCAAAGAATTAGCGCTTGTGAAAAACTTGACATCAAAACAATTTCAAACAATTAAACTAATAATCATAATTAATGTAATATCAAGAAATGGAAATCAAAATCGAGATAAAGACAGATATTAAAATTGAATTGAAATTGTACTACTATTCAGTATAACAGAATATAATTGTGATAACTTACTAGACGTATTGTAGTTAAGCATAAGTCATTCATTTAATATTCTGGTAAAAATATAATTTGCATAAAATTGAGAAATACGCAAAAGTAATGTTACAATTCGTTTGCAAATGTAAAATTGTATTGTAAAATATTTATAATTTTGTTGTTAGTTCGGAATAAGCAGGGTTTGTTTACTCGACGTATAAATTGTAAATGTAATTGAATTTCTATAATTGTAATGCATATTGCTAGCAAAATGTTTGAGAGAAATGTGATGAAAGTCGGTATGAATGTGCAAATGTATTTAAACGCGAGAAAAAAAGGCCATTTCGTTTATTTGCTTTCCAAACGTGCGAAATGCGATGAAACGTAATTACGCGAATTGCACGTTTTCTGTTCAAAATGGAGCAGGACAATTAGCAAATTCGATTTAGTTCCTTGCGATTATGGGATCAATTCGTATTCGTATATCTTATCGTTGTTTAAATGAAATGCGAAACTCCAAATGGAAAATTATGAATCATGTCAATTTTCATAAAAGTTGCCAATTACTATTTCTACTTTCGTTTCAAAATATTTTTTCAGTACATTCCAATTCATTGAAAATGTTTATGAGTGTTTTGAATTTTTGTAGAGAGACATATTAAATAACTAAATGTTGATTGTGTACTTCCGATCGTAATGTTTAATTTGTAGTAGACAAAATTACGAGAGCGAGAAAAAGATGTAAATTAAATAATATTCTTGTATAACTAACTACGGATAGAACAAATGAGCACACTTGCAACTAAAACCAAACTAAACTAATTAATCTCCAGTAATATCTAGAGCAAGCAATTAATTAACTAACTAATTAATGTTTCCACCTGTTTCAATGTATTGATTTTATTAGTATCGATTACTTTTTATTATTACTTTGTGATAATTCATGACAACTCTCAAAATCTAAATCTCTATCTCAGTGTACAAATATTCTTCAAAGTGGTGTTCTAAAATTTCAATTTTACAATTTAAAATCGAACTGAAAATTTAGTCTAAATCAAATGTAACTCATAGTAGCAAAAATCACATAAGTATAAAACGAAATGGAGAAATCAAAAGTGCAAGAAAATTATTGGCGAATAAAGTTTGTGCGAAATTAGCACAAAATTTTGTATAAATAATTTTTTATATTGAATTTTAATTAATGAAAAGATAAATATGAAGATTGATGTATTTGTATAATAAATTAATATAAATGTAGAAAACCTTTGGTCTTACTAAATAGAAATTATTTGTTTATTCCTCTTAAATTAAGCCATAAATTTAATGATTTTTCATTAACATTTTTATCAAAATCTGATTGGTAGTTTATCAGTTTTACTACTAGTTTCTTTTTACTAGAGAAAATAGAAAAATAGCAGCGTTATCGATTTCCAAAGATTATTTAACGATTAAATTGTCCCACATTAAATGCCTAAATGACAAGACTGAATTATTAAATACGAGTATTTCTTAAGCAAGCAAGTGTAAAATATAAACAACATATTGAAACCTGAAACACTTGTCCTTAATCAAAATGTAGATCAAAAATTTCAAAATTTTGAAATGCTACTTGAATTATGACTTATTTCACGTGCAAGTGTATAATGCAACCGTGCATACATTTGTTTAACTTACTATAGCTGACCAACAAACGAACTAACTAACCAAGTAGTCAACTAAGAACGAACAAATTTTGCAAAACATTCCAAATCAACATGTTGCACGCCTAATTTATTTACTTGTTCGCCGTGTAATATATGTACTTGCCGTTCGCATGGCGTTCTCAAAAATATTTGCAGAAAACTCGACAATTTCAAATCGACAAACTAAACCCAAACCTACATACTCAATGAGTTATTACTCAATGAGCGCACAACGCGCATACCTATTCTACATTCAAACAAACTGAAACACCGAGAACATGTACGTACGTACGTGGAATTAGAATTCGTAGCCGTGTCGCTAGCTAGTGAAGGGTAGACTGCCTGACTACATTTGAAATGGTACTCTGCGTATTGCAGCGCCATTCTAATTGCTAATGTGCTCAATAATCAATCACAACGCGCGCGATTATAAATTTGCGCATGCACACGTTGACAACCTGATACGTGTGTATTGTTCGTATGTGTGTTTCGATAATGATTAAGTCGCTTAATAGGATGTAAAACTGAACAAAGTGAGTGATCTAATAATGTTTTGCTCGCGCGCATTCAGTCGTAATTATTCGAATTGTGCATTTTGCTCACCAGCGACGACAGGCAAGTGTAAAAGTAAGCGTTAATTATGCGCAATCGTTGTTGTCGTAATTAGAAATACCTTGAAAAATTAATAGCAATTGGATTTTATAATATAGTTAATGCTCGTTTTTTTTTTAAATTTTACTACAAATTTGCTATTTTTAATTAATTCTATAAATAATTCATCTATTTTCAAACTGCCTACATTTTATTATTCACCAATTAGAGAATAATAATAATATTTCATTTAGCAAGTTTAAATAGAAAAACTTGCCATATTATATAATGAAATAATTCATTAATTGGTATGAAATTATCAATTGTAATTTGATACACTAATTTGCAACACTCTGTTAATAGTGCACTTCCACGAGGAGATAGAGCTGTATAATTAAAACATTTGTTATTTCCGTGCGCCGTAATCGTAAACTGGTTTTTATCCCCATAAAATATTCATGCATTTTATTTATATTTTAATCAGCTGCATATCGAGATTATGTAATAACTGAAATGATTTTTTCCAATTGCCATTTAAAGCGAGCAAGTTAAAAACTTACGCTGACTTTATTTCTTTAAAAATTAATGAATGAATTAATGAAGGGAAGTAAGTATTGTTTTAATGTAGATCAACTGATAAAAATCAAGATTATCCTTAAAATTTGTTGTTGCTTGAGGTTTTACTCTTAATCTACAAATTTTATCTCTTTCAATTGTAGGCCTTTTTGGTAAATTTTGCAAAGAATACATCATTACAAAACTTTCTACGCATTTTCAACGTATGCCTACATTTATTTCTTGTTTAAACCGAATAAAAGACGTTTGCTTTTGTTGAGAACGCAACTTGTTAACCATTTTCGGCAGCGTAATTTATTCAGTGCCAATGAGTTGTTTCTTCATCGACTTGACGTAGCTACGTGTTGCGCGTTTTTGCGTCTGAGGCACAGTCAGGACGTTTGAGTGTGTTCGAAAGGAACAAAGACGGCGGCGATGATGATCAGCGAGTTATGTTTTAAGTCAGAGTCATGCGTGCGCCTGAAATTTCAATGCGTTCTTGGTTCATGAGCTCATGAATAACGTGCCCGAGTAGTATATGTTGTTCTTCGTACACTCACGAAGAGCGCGAATGCGTTAAGAAAGAGAGCACGTTTCTGACTTTGTATGCGTGCGCCAGTGACGCAAGACGTGCTGAGCTTGTTACGTAACTGATTTGTCTTTGAGTTATGCTTTAAATGTATGTAATTGTAAGTGTACTTATTCCTATACAGGGTGAAAAAACTAAAGTTCTAAAGTGATCGTCGTCTTGTAGCGCAGTGCGTTTGATTAACCAATTCTTATTGTAAAATTGTCAAGATTGCTTTTTCCTCAGTATCATCCTGTATAATTAAATATTTACATGGGTGTGTAATTGTACATTACGTCTGCGTGTGAGTGATGTGCATGCTAAATTGAATTTTAACTCATTTCACTCTCAATACAAGCAAAAACAGCGAAACAGTAGCGCAATCGTGCATTAATATTGAATTAAGCAATGATGATTAAACATTTTTTCGTTTTCGAGGTTGTGTTTTTACGATGTAATTTGAATGTATTGAAGTAATTCCGAACATGTGATAGGCATATTTCTTAATGTATGATGATATTTCTTAATATTTTCATAGAAAAAACTTTTCAAAAATATTCAATTATCAAATAATAATTCTGCATTCGCAAAAATGATTTTAAAAACCATTTGCAAATTTCTCCTACACCCTGCAAAGAAAGCAATTGCAAATATGACTTTCGAAATTTCATTTGACACATCGTAAAGACTTTCAAAGGAAATGCATTTTGCAATTGAATAGGAACGGGTTAAGAAGGGCGTGCGCGTTGAGCTTAAGTCTCTTTGGATTTACAACTTGAAAGCATTCGCTTGTGAAAGAAAGCAAGAAGAATTCAATTTAACTCTGAATTCAAATGCAAATACGCATCGCAGGCGTACACAAAACATTTCATTTTCGTCCATGTACCTTTGCTACCCCTTTACGCATCATGACTTAAGCCACATTCGAATGAGAGATAAATCTACATAAAATGCAAGCACGATTCGCAGCGGCCAGTGGTGCGACGAAGAAAGCAAAACGCACTTTGCTAAATAGTTAAACTACTCTCCTCATATGCATATCGAGAAACACTCATTGCCATTACACACTCTCTTGCTCTTTCGTGGAAGCTTTCGAAAGTTTGCTTCCAGCTTAAGCCGGGCATCCCTTTCGTTCCGTGCGCTCATTCGTCGCCGAGTCGTTTCGTGTGCGCACGTAACTTGCTCAACTTGAGTAACTTTCATCATTTCAAATTATGAATAAACGTACATTTGCGATATACGAACAAGAATTGCGCGAAAACTGTTAAGCTATACGTGCGCCGAGGATTGCTTTGTACCGAATTAGTTATGAATTTACAAAATCGCGTTGGAATAATTGTTATGTGAGTTTGTGCATTTTATTGTGTGTTTCGTGAGTGTTGTTTTACCATACAAAGGAAAACGAATGAGGAATAAATACTTGCTGAATTCTTGAATGCTAATTAATGCTACTTAAGTCCATAGTCAAGGTGAGTTTTAAATTAATTTCCCGCCACTTTAATGCATACATTTCCTGCGCGTTTGTTTGTTTCATTTATCAACTTCATTTTCAATTTGAAAACGTTGTTATTAATTAGAAAGAAGGGGTTGCAAATTGCAATACCAAAAGTTAAAAAAAAATTAATTAGTATTTGTAAACCATTGAGAAAGCAAAAATGAAATCAAGGTCTTTATGTTGAATAAACAGTAATAATAAAGAAATGAATGTTATTAAGTCATCCGCTAAAACATGATGATTTCAACGGAGAACACTATCGATTGAAATCGACTCAATTCATCGAAATGAATTGATTGAAAGCGAGGTAATTTGCAATTTGTAATGCGATTTGCATTTGAATTACTTTGTTGTAAATGCGGTCGTAATCCTGTGCACTGCACTACTATTGCCAGCCTCCTGCCGCCGAATAAAGGATTACGTCGCGCGATTGATGATTGCGTTTAGCATCGATACATTGTTAAATAATGCGATTCAATTCGCGTGCTCGCGGGTGTTTTATTGAGTCGCGCGAATGTGCGCGGACGCGTGCGCTAGCAAACACAATGAATCATACATAATACGAATTGCGATTGCAAGCGATCAATTATAAAATCGTTTCCATTCGTTTCCTCACTTCGCGATTCAATCAGCGGCTGGGCGACGCGACGAATGTGGATTTATAATGAGCCTAATTAAACAGACTACTTAGCTAATTATTGTGTGCATGCGCTATGCAATGAGACGCATTTCATTAATTACTTAAACATATTGTTTATATGATTAATGTGTTAATGAAGATATTAATAATAAAATTTTAAGGGATTTTAACAAAAGCAGCCAAACTATAAATCGAATTAGATTAAACTTTTAAACTTCAGTAATTGTTACGCTTAAAATTCGTGAAAAAGTAAATTTAATAGAAAATCATCAACTATATTTTGAATGGTTGATATTTATTGAAAGTTGTTCAAAGTGATTAATACGTAAAATATTTTTCTCCGAAGTTTTTCAAATGAGTAATCCATTCATTCATTAATTCATGAATTATTCATGTAATTGCGTTCTTTATTGTTATAAAGAAATTGTTTAATTTCAGTGAAACTAGCTTTGAACAAATCTAGCATATCTAATTCAAGAAAATTTACCTTGAATCTTTGTATTATTCAAATACAATTAAATTACAGTGTATCTCAATAATTACGATATCGAATGAACCGGAAAATTGCGTCGTTATATGCGGAAATCATTAAACGAAAAAAAATTATTTACACGCCTATAAATTGTTTTAAAATAAATCTTTGAAATCAATGATACAATCGAAATTATACCAAAGAATTTCCTACCAATAATCTTTAATTAAATACGCAGGACTGCTGTAGTTGGTCGTTATATCCGAATCGTCCTTTCAACAACTGATAAACTATTGTACTTAACGTAGTTTGTTACCCAATATGATGTTGAAAACTTTTACATGCAAAAAGAACAAAGAAGAAATAAAAAATAAATTTCAAGCAATTTCACGAGTCCTTGAATCCTTTAACGCGTTTGAAGCTCATTAATCATTATTATACGTAACACTGTAAGTTACTTAAAAGCGCGCATGCGCTTTATGCACATATGTGTAACACACGCATAAAAAACGAGCATAATAATTCGAATGAAGTCATCAAAAAGATCTCAATCTGCGATCGCAAAATACGCTCAAGTTGGTAACTTGAACACGACAACTTTTTCTTTAAAAGGATCATCAAATAAAGATGCGCTTTCAACTGGAAAACAACGAAAAATCAAATATTGTAAATTGTCACAATTCACCAGACATTAGCACGTATTGCGCCTAGCTAGGCAAACAAGCAATCCAATAAATTAAGAATAAATAAGAGAAAGAAAATTACAAATGTAAAAAGAAATGAACTTCAATAACAACGATAAACAAGTTTAGCAAGTGAACTAAGTACGTAAGTAAGTATGCTTGATTTATACATTGAATGATATTTAATATTCAACGACAACGAAAGAAAAGTGAATGTTGTAATAATTTGCAAGCTATTGTCGTTTGCTCGACATTCGTTCGAAACACCTTGTATAATTCGATTAGATTGTTGCCATTAAGTTATGTATCTGATGTGTTATGTAATGATTGAGCATGCTATGTTCAATGGCTGTAAACATGGCGCGAAGGTTAACTTTGAAACATGCTTGTTAGTCTTGTTGCTTGTCTCTCTGCTGTTTGTTGTTATTGTTTGATGGTTTAATACACATTTTGCCTTTGCCATTGTGCAGATGTCAAATGTTCAATTTTTCTTTTCTGTCTTGCTTCATTTTCAACAAATGTGTTTCTCTGCATGTTTCGCATTTTAAGAAGTTTAAATTACAAAATTTTGTTTGTTATTGACAAATGTACGCAATTTATTTATTTTGTAATTTTAAATACCGTACCGAAAGAAAAACTCTACAATTTGTGATAATTTTAAATTATACCCTTAACTTTTTAAAAACAAATTATGAATTTTAAGAAATTTAAAAAATGTAATGATCGTTTAATTGCTTTTTAATAATATTTCGAAAATATTACAAATATTGCCGTTTCTCTGAATAACATAATTAAACTTTTACTCGACGCCAAATAAATAAAAACATTAACGAGTTTTTATCAAACGTTGAAAACCTATTTACACAATTAGTGTGTTTGTACTAACTTCGAAAAAAAAAGTTTTGCCATTTTGAACATGTGTATTGACATTTAACAAGTTCCACAAGCAGTGCTAATTGCTGGCGCAAAATAGGAAAGATGTGCGAATATAAATGAGTGATGAAAAGCGGTGTGTTGCAAATGCGTCGTCGCGAGAGTCAAATTGAAAAATATTTATTGAAAATGCGCCTCTAAGCACATAGTCGAATCTGTATTTATCATTCAATCAAGGTTTATTCGCTAAGCGCAAACTAATATTGGTAATGTGCATGGATGAACACAGCGAGTAAGTAAGTGAGTGAGTACGAAATGAAAGAACGAATTGATCGATCGAGCGCTGAATAGCGTAAAGCGGCGCGAGTGAATGTTGTTAATGTGCGCGTACTTTTATTTTAGAAAGAAACCTTGACTGCCGTTCGTGTTCAGCACGAAAACACTTATGTACATGTAAAAATATGCGCTTTTTTGATTGCATTTCAACTTTTCAATACCTTTTCATATCTATTGCAATATATTGCAAGTTATTACAACCATTTTTTCATGAATGATAATTAATTATCTTCAAAAATTCATAAAATAAAGAATCCTTGCTATCTCTAAAGTCTTTAATTTTTTTTAGATTTTTTAAATTTGCCAACGCCTTTCTTGTTTAAAACTTCCTTAAACTTCTTCAAAAAGATTGAGCAATTTTGAATTTATAGATATTTTTTATCGCCGTGCGTCGCGTGGAAAAATATCATACATAATTAATGACTAATGAAAATTGAAAAGTTGTATTGTTGCACAATAATAATAATAATTAACCAATAGTCGAATAGTTGAAGAAAATTTGAAAGTTTAATTAAGCGCGCAACATTGCCGTGATTACTCTAATGTCATTAACAGTTAATTATAAAACAAGATACAAGCTAAACGCTGAGATAACAAAGTTGTTGCTGTAATATGCCAGACTCGAATATATTTTGTCTTGATGGAAAAGTGCGCAAGCGACAAGCGCACACACACTCTTAAGTTGGAAAAAGTACTAAACTATTCGTACAACACGTCGCTGGGGCAACCTTGATGGACACATACGTTAAGTAACAATTACAATGAGGCATTTCTAGCGCGCTACGTAATTGTTTCTCATAGAAAGGCTGTCGGCATGCTGCATAGAAAGAATTATTTGGTGGCTGTTGTACAAATATGAATAAGATATCTATAAATATTATACCTATGTATGTACGTACTCATGCTGCTTTTTATTCTCGCGTATAGAAAGTACGCGTAGAATGCGTTTGGTAAGTTCAAATTCACAAATGTGCGAAATAACGAATACGAAATCCAATGTTATGAAATAATGTTAAATAACGAGTGCAAAAATTTCGTTACCTCAGAGTTGATAAAAAGTTTGCAAATCATTTTTAATACTTGTTACTAAATAATTTTGTGAAATATTTAATAAATTTCAAAGCTAATCCAATTGAAAAAAATTACAAAGTTTAAAAAACGTGCGACACAATTTAAAATTTACAAAATCGACTACTAATTTACTTGTTTTTAATCAACGCGAATTTTAATCTAATCGTAAACAAATTAAAATATATTCTGATCTCTAAATAATAAGTTCTAAGAATATTTGGTTCCCAATTAACTTTTAAATTTAAAAATCGTGCTTTTCAAATACCATACGAGCAAGTACCTAAAAAAATGAGTAAACTTGTCCAAGTATAAAATAGAAAAAGACTTGGAATAATCAGAGTGTTATGAAAAGTTCAGTTAATGAACAAGCGATTATATCACATGCATTTGAAATCAAAACGACACTTGAGAATCATGTGCCTTTTAAAACGGCGCTAACGAGCGCTGCTGACGGTCACACGTAATCAATTTCGACCGGTTAATTGCGAGCCGCGAACGTATGCTCTAAGATACGTACTCACATATTCTTTCTAATGCATTTCTTCGCACGTGGTGCGAGTGAGCCGAACGCAACAACAATTTCACCTTCGCATTAAAACATTAAACAAACCAACCATCATCAACGAGATGAATAATGCGCCTCCAAGTCTGTGCACCACTACTCGTTAGTTACTCACTCACTTACGTACTTACTCAAAACTTATTGCGTTTGCGCGACATATTCAAGTCTCCTCGTTTTGATACATGTGTTGGCGCAATTAAGATACTTATGTCATTGTCAATTGTCAAATTTTCCCAAATTTTCAAAATTACTCTTTTCATTGTTAACCATGAGATAACTTTTTGTTCATGTTGTTCATTCCAGTTGTAACCACTTTTCAGGTGATTTCTTAATTTTTGGAAAAGTGAGATTAAAATTACCCAAGTTTTAAATCTAAAGACAGTTTACGTGAGAAAATTAAGTTTTTACTTAATTTTATAAATCCTTAGAATTTAAAAATTTAATGATAATGCACAGTGCTCTAATTAGGTGACAAACGCATAAAGTATTTCTTTTTTCTTCAAATTAATTCAATTTTAATACAAGTTTGTATCATTCGAGTCGCGTTTGAATGTAATTAAAGACAAACTTTTCTAGCGCCTCGCCGCTCGCGCGCAAATTAGAGTCGACCATTAAAACTAGTTAATAATCTTAATGACTATGACCATGAATGAAGATCCGAGATACGAGAGAATTAAAGCGGGCAGCACCATTGTTTTTCCTCCTTAAAATATGTATACACGTTCGCACATTCTCGCTGTCTATGGGCAGCAAACAGCACGCCATCAACAACAATAATATTATTATTATTTGACATTATTAATGACATTCGAATTGCTCACGGATTGTTCTCAGCTCGGCGCACGAAGATTTAATTATGATTTACGCTAATTTCGTTTATGTAACTTCGAAGTATCAGAATTAGAAAGGACAGGATATTGTTTAAACAATTTAATTATGAACAATGGAAGTGAGTGATGTTATAATCGTTACGTTTCAAAAAAAAAAGGATAATAACAATAAATTTGCCATTTTTTCTTTGTGTTTATGAGTAAGTAGATACGATAATTATTGCTTGGCAATAAATAAACAAAATGCGAGTAAAAACCAGAAAATTACCAGAATTCTAAAACCTGCCATATACTTTTGTATGAAATTTGAAAGGTGAATTTAAATTTATGAAGTGAGTCAAGTTTTAAGCTTAAATAAAACTTCTTAATTATAAATCAGGTGATTGTGCAAATAATTATAACCCTTTCGCAAAAGAACAGCGTAACAAAAAATATTCGCAAATAAAATGCAAAGGTCGTAAAATCAACGAATATAATTAAAACGCATAAAATAAAATAAGTTTAGCGAATGCGTAAACAGTAACAATAAATGTTACTCACGGAGAGAGAGCAAAAAATTGCAGAAACTTAGTTAATTATGACGCAAAAGTGTGCTAAATAAAAGTACTTGTTGAAAGTTGGCTGCGTTCGAACAACATTGAAATTGTTGGAAATTGCATCAAAAATATTGTTGCATTAAGCAAACATGACGTTTGAAAGCAATCGAAACAAAAGAAATGAATTGTAACACTAAAGAAATGTTTACTTCGTATTTAATATCTACGATAAAATTTAATCCTGAAATTTTCATTTCTAGAAATAAATTTCTCTCTTTTATTTGTTAAAACTCCGATGTCATATGCAATTATTGTACCCTCGATGAAGGTCGGAATAAAATAAAGATTGACGAAAAACTCGAAAGGATTAAGGAATTAGATTTAGCATTACGACTCCTGCGGACCACCTAGCTGAACGTGGGTACCCCCACCCCCCTTATTAAGTTATTACGCACTCATATTCAAAGTGCGTATGCACCCCGTTAAGCATCGACCACCAAAGTTATATTTAACCAAATTTAAACGAAAAATTGTCCTGACTAACCAAATAATATTTAATCATACGTAAAAGTAAATTGACATTGCCGAAATATGTATAAGTAGTACGAGTAAGTAAGTTTAAGTATCATGAATATGTGCCTATTTTATTGCGGTCAATCATATTATGCGATTGCGTTACATCGCACATGCATGCATTGTACGTACGCAGTTGCCTTGTATGCGAAGCGCCAAATGGCATAATAATGAACGAAATGGACCGACCGCTGATTGCTTTCAATGAATGAAGCGAAATGTAATGTAATGAAATGAAATGAAATGAGAGTGTTACTCTCGTTGAACGACTTTCGCATTTGTTTCTGTGCTATGCATAAAATTCTACCCAATTATATATGTTGGGTATAACATGATACATTTTGCATTCACACTTTACCAAATTCAATTACTTTTTGAAAATGAGTCGTGTGTGTTTATCACTAGCAATTAACTTTGTTCCCGTGTATAATAATTTGAATATACCTAACATGGATTTTAAGCAATTGAAAGTGATTGAGCCAAAGAGTTGTTAATTCAATTTCTACTTTTGTACTTTCTTGCGGGCAGACTTTATGGACTGGTAATCTTGCTAACCTAGTTTCGAGTGCAGAAAGAAGTAAGTGAAATGTAGGAGCGCATTACAGCCGATTATGTAAGGGCATTGGTAACGTCTTGCCGTTTCGGTGAAAGTAACAGCTCAAGCGCCCAGATTAACATCAACGCGCCACGCTTGTTGTTATTCTCGCGTAAGAAAGTTTATATTCGCCAACGCATAAATTCATCTGCGTTTCAATTAGATATGTAATTTTTGTCAATAAAAAATTTTTTAACGTATAAATATCGTTAAATCAAATTAATTGCAAACAAATTATATCCTTTGTTCAACGCTAGATATTTTTTTCTTTATTTGTTCATTCGTGTAATATGATAATTTAATTAGATTTTAATTCACTCCTTACGTACGCAAAATTCGAATTGGTTCTCTTTTCCCTTTAGTTATTTTTACCTTGAGTGCAATGATAGATAATTCATTCGGCCTTACATTATAACGCGCAGCAACTGAGATAGATAATCGTTTCATTCATAGAATACACAAAAACGTACGTCATCATCATTGGCGATGTATGTAATTATTACTCTTTTAATGATTTCATATTATTATTACTTATGTACTTTTTATTTTCGGCGTGCGTATTTTTTGGCAAGGGCATCGCACATTGCGTAGCATATAATTCGAGAATTTGTTTATGTTCAAGCTGGCTCTCTTAGCATGCGAAGAATAATTTGTTTGTCAATGAAATGAAAAATAAAGCAATTAATTTTATTACCTACGAGTTAATTCAATTTTTGAAAACAACGAATAAACTAATTTCGCGTGTAATATTTAAATTTTGCATTTGTACGTTTTACATTTGTTTGGAATTGATTAAGTGAAACTTTCATGTAAATGGCAAACTATCCGCGATAATCTTTCAAATGATTGTTCGTATTAATAATAAATACTGTTACAAACTATTAAGTAACAGAAAATAAATTCAAAATAATCAAAAATAGTAAATAAATACCAAATAAATTTAAAGTTAACTAAAAGTACTCTTAGGTTAACTTCAAATAAATCCCTATTATGGAAATACGATTTCGCGATTGCAATATTCAAATTTAAGTAAAACACTTGGTATAGAGAATAATTGGTTAAAATGGGCATATCCAGCAAGTATAAGGAGAATTTGGTAGATTAATTATTTATAATTAGCGTGAGAATCAAGCAGCGAGGAATTACGAGCGATTGAATGTAAAGTTGTTTCATCCACGTCAAGCAACCGACTGTTGCTCTTTTTTCACCTCTTCTCCGCTCAAATAGCACTCGATTCAAAAACACTTCTCCGCAAAGTTACCAGGCAGAGTTGTTCTATTCAAACGTCATGCGGACATGCATCATGCACTTGCTAGAAGAGTTCTTTCTACTAAACGCTCAAGCACCTACAAGAATTTTACGTTTCTATCTACGAATGAGTTTTTCACATTATTTTCAGAACTTCATTAATTAAATTTCTACTCTGATTCTTTCATTTCTACGTGTTTCTTTCTTATTAATTTCATAACGAGCAAGAAACAAATTAAGTAATTTTAATTAATCATCCTTACTACTATTATTTCCTCAGTTATTTTAAGAGGAAATAGATTTTCCTCGGTACCTTCAAAACATATTTCTACGACTGTTCCCTATGTAATTATAACCATGGTCGCTATTACTGAAATCGACGTTATAACCGAAGTAATCGAGGTCGTTGCAATTGAAATTTAAATTAGACAGTTGTTTAAAACAAAGAAACCTTACGAAAAAAATGACTAATTATCGTGTTTATATAACTTTTCTGAAGTTAATTACACGGTCATGGATTCATTCGTACTCTTAAAGAACGTACCGAGTTTTGATTTTTTTGTTGTACACTTTTTTTTTCATCATGTTTTATGATATTAGCGAACCAACTACTAGTTTTGCGTTGAGATAGTTATTAAATTAATTTCATCGCCGTCATTTTTGCTTCGCTGATCAACATTATAGGAAATTAGCGCTAATAGTTATCTCTCTCGCAATCTGTTTTCATAATTTATAAGTCGAATGATAGTTGGAGTGTGTTTACGTGATTTAACCTTGAAATTAGAAGGTGGCGAGTAGAATTTTAAGGTTTCGGCTATTACATATTATTATTCTTATTACATACTAAATGTATATACTGGGTGCGCAATTAATAAAGAAATTATCAAAAGAAATCCCATTTTTTGGGTACTTACGTTGATTGTTGTTATATAAAATTGATACTCTTAAATCTTGTTGTACCTGTAACAAAATAATTATTATTAATTAATGGTAATTCGAAATGCAAGAAGCATTTAATATGACTTAAAACGCAGCTCAAGTTCTTTTTCTACAAATTTTTAAAGTATTTGGTAATAGTCAATTAAAAAAGTTCAGCATTTCCATGTTAATTAACTTTTTACATAATTTTGTACATTTTTCAACCATTTACTCCGTTTCTATAAAGAGCAAATACTTTAACCAAAAACATTTCGTGCATTAATTTTATATCAACTAATCTGCAATGGACAACGATAATCAATTATCAACAAAATGTTATCAATTAAAAAGTGCATCAAAAGTTTTTCGTTTGCAATTTAAAATCATAATTTAGTCAACTTTAGACAATTTATTAACATATTCAAAGTAGTAAATAAATTTCAATAAATAATTATGCGCATTACATGCAAACGTGCAATTATTTATTTGTTAATATTGATTGTAACAGCTGTGACTTTTATTGTGATTAGCAATAAATAAATAATGCGATTTGTGCGCGCAATGCTAATCGAGAGTCAACTATTAAAGTGGATACAGCGATCGTGTGCGCGAGCATTAGACCGCAATGTGCAATAAAATCAGGTGAAATTACTTAATAATAACAACGCGACCTGCTCACTTGATGAATATTTATCATTTCTCGCTCGTACGCGCGCAACTCGCACTCGTTGCTTGCAACAGATGCGTACAAATGTGTACTTACTTACTATTATTTCTTGTTGTATAGTTATAATAATAGTTGTCTTCAAAATTGTAATGAAATATGTAGTAAAGTGCCTTAAAGGTGAATGTTTCGTGATGAAAGGCCAAACTTATTTATCTACTTAGTAATGTATTTTGTAAAGTATTCAAAATAATTAACTTCAAATATTTTTGATTTCTTTTTCTTTTCGAGGAAAATTTAATTTTCTAATTATTCCTTAAAGCTTCTTTAACAACTCTTTAGATTTTGTTAAATTACATTTTTCTCCAATATTTGCTTACATGCTGATTACGTCATTTCCCGCCTTCTGTTACTTTCTCATTCATGACGTCATAAAATTGAATTACACAATATTCCTCAAGCCCTAAAAGAGAAAGCTTTCTCTTCTCATTTTTTTTGTTGTTGCTTGTCTGTATTCTTGCAAAAGTGCTCTCACTTATGAACCGACTTAATTTTATTGAAACTTGCGTATTCACAAGGAATAGATAATTCAATTGACGAGAACCATTATGCTTTTTGCACCTCTTCACCTGGCGAGCCAGAACGAAAATCTTGGATCGCAACTCTTCGCAGCAAAAAACAACGAATCGAAGGTCAGAAAACTATTTCACAAGTCATTAACGAGCAACAAAGCGGCGAACATATCCGCGCGTGTGCTCCGGTAGTTTGGTACGATTACGTTTTTCGTTCAGCTCTTTATACATTATTTTTTCTTGTTTTCGTGGTCCGCAAGCAATGGCGATGGGTCGCTGGACTACTGCAGCGCTCGCGTTTGTTTCAAGGATAATTCATCATTCATTACACACACACACAGCCAAACGAATCTCTCAAATCTTGAGCGCATGTGAGCGCTGCGCATGTGTTGAGCGCATTGTCTTGAAATTCACAAGCGATATTAGTCGCAATTGCGCGATTAGCGAGCCGTATCGGATTATGTAAGTGCCAGTCATGAGAGTGACTATCCCTTTCCTCAATGCGTATGTGTTTGGTGCTCTTTTACCTCACTCGTTTGCTTAATTTAAGTTGTACGTTTCGTTTCGTTGTGTATGCGTCTGAATAGCATTGAAACTTTTGATTGAAGAAAGGAAATGAAACACGACGCACACATAAACACTATACAAATGAAAATTAGAGTATGTATAAAGGAGAAGAGCATAAAGAGTGGAATATACAGTAGATTTCGGTTATATGAATATCCGAAAAATTATTGAATTTTTTCCAGCTATTCAAGGAAATCTTCAAAACTTTTTCTCATAATTTGATTAATTGCTTGGCCTATTTAGAGTTTTAAAAAAAATCCGATTACCGCGTGGTAGTCATTATATTCAGATGAAAGTTATTGTTAATTTTTGATATTTTCATAATACGTCGTTATAAACAAAGAGTTGTTAATCGAGCGTATATGAAATAGTGATAGCCTCCTTATTGTTGATGATTTGTGTAAGTTATAAATAATTCACTCATTGCGCGAGTTTATTACACATTTATCCTTTTATATATCTTCATCACGTACGGCGTGTATTCATAAAAATTCGTATTTTTTATTTTTTTAATTTCATGCCGTATTTGACATATCCCGAAACAGAAGCGCGTTGCTTACGAATGAAAATCAAAATAAAAGTAGAACAAAAGTAAATCAAAGTCGAAAAATTTGAGAGGTGGCAGCATGATAATCGAATTATATTTTCAATTGTTTTAAAATTGTATTTACTTTGATATAAAAGTATTAAACTAATATGGAATGTTTTCATTCATTGTTTGGAATGAATTATTTTTTCTTTTATTTTATATTGAGAGTGCGCGCGCGCGCGCGGTTTACTTTATTGCGCGTATATAGGTGTTCCATAATTTCAAAGGGTTAAATAAATAATGTACAAAAATAAAAAAGAAAAGATTCACTTGCATGAATTTGTTCAATGCGCGCGCGTATATTGCGATGCGTACGTGTGAGGTTAACGTTACGTGTGCGTGTGTACATTAGTGTGTTGTGTCAGGCGAAGCAAGACCACTTTCACTTCCCTACAAAGCGGAGACCTTGAAGGTTTTCAAACAGGTAAAATCAGTCTCGAGGACAGTCGTCCGTTCGTACCTCCACTACAAAACGATCAATTACTTAATACTCCGCACACAAGCGCATTACCGAGCTGTGCACTTGTGCACGAAGAGATCGCACACACGCTCATATGCGTCACGCACCAATACATACAGTCGAGTTCGGATATAGCGACATGACACTAGAGCCAATTTACAAATGAATTTAAAATTTAGATCATTCTTCAAATGTATCCCAATATTTTTGAACTATTTGAATTTCTCTAATACTAATATCTAATGAATGATAAGAAATTCTCAACAACTTATCACAAACTGTCCTTACAACGACAAAATCATAACAATACGAGTAATTACAAGTGAACATTACTGTATATCATTTGCTTTTCGTACACATGTAAATGAAACGTAAATAAATGTGTGCGCAATGCACATTGCTTGTTGCATTACGCCATTTGTAATTTATGAGCTTCGCATGTAAGTCATTTCATTCGAATGCAAACGAATAAATACGAAATGTTCGCTGTGGTCGCTTCAATCGAAAATTGAATGCGTACAATATATATGTTCACACACGTGTGCGTAAACTGGAATGGAAATTATCTTGCGAGTGTGCTGCTTTTGTACGACGCGCGACGCGAGCAACGTAAAAGCATTTAGGCGAAAAAATGGTTGACGCGTACGCGCGCAATGAAAGAGAAAGGACTTTTTCAAAAGTGAGGAAAAGTTGCCTTTTTACTGCACTCCGCGTGGTACTTTTAAATTAAACGGCTCATTTCAATGATAATTGCTTGATTTAATTATTCGCACACGAGTGTCGAATGAAATGAAATGAACTCTTTAGTGACGAATGCAATTGTTATCGCTATCTCAACTCTATAAAGTGCATGCGGATTGAATTTCATTGACATTTACTTTTACGTAAAAAAAAAACAATAAACATTTATTTATAGAAATTGTAGTAACGAAAGTAAAAGTCTGCGAAATAATTTAAACAAACTTCGGAATATTAATATGATAAGAAACATATTTATAATTATTTTTCATTCATCTATTAACAAATGAAACAATCATTAAATTCTAAATCTCATTCAAATGTATCCTTAAGATCAAAATTTTTCAATGGCTTGCAATAAATGACGCAGTTAACGTGGAAATCTTGAGAATAGTTATTTGTTGAAAAACTCAACTCAGTGTAGCAAGATTTGAAATTTCATTCCATTTCGTTCAGCACGAATGTAACACATCATCTCATCATCATGTGCATCGAAGCGACACACAATGCAATAACAAACAACATCAACGCTAACAACGCCATCCGAAAACAACAAGAGTCGTTCTTGCAACTGCTGCAAGCTGAATACGCTCGAAAAAAAGTTATCCTTCGTCTTCTCAGCGTTTAAATGGTGCTCGCATCAGATTGTATGTAATCGAATCAAAAGCACATGAAAATGAAAGTAAAAATCGAACGAGTTTTAAAAGAGAAAAAGAGTAGTGAATGAGTCGCGCACACCTTTCTAAAGGTAGAAAGGTCTTCTTGCTCGGCTAGGGAGCCTTGAAGGAGCACTCCGGATAAGATAGGACACGAATGGAGACGACGGCCGTTGTTACGCGATAGTGAAAGTGCTACGCTATGGTTTTACTTTCCCTCGAACGCGGCGCGCTCGTTTGCGCTCTCGTAACGTCCATAATATAACAATGGCATATTACATGAGCACACCGCGCATGTGCAATTGCTGCGTTGTAGGTACTTACGCCCAAGTCAAATTTCATTATGTATTTCAATTTCACTCATGCTCTCATCTCCTCCCGGTAAAATGTCACGTGAATGTCATACATTCTCCAGTACCCAAAAATATCTTCAATTCCCCCCCATGTTTATTAATCATCGAAGAAATGCACATTCATGACTCTCAGAATCAGGGCGAACAATTATCCTCGCAATCGTAAAGACATAGATAAACTGATCCTTAAACCTAAATAGTTTTAGGGTTTGCTAGTACTACCCAATCACATGTAACAACTTCCGCATATAACGACGCAATTCTAAGACTTCCTCCCACAACATGGTCGCTATATCTGCCATGTATTTACGAACTTCTTTGTTCGGGCGGTTGTTATTGTTTTGATTGATTGTTGGCGCGCACAAAAAATTGTTTGCGGCATCCAATGTGCAATAAACAAACGCGAGCGTGATGAAGGTGGCAGCAGCCGAGTGCGCGCACTGCGAATGACGTAACCGCGCGCGCCGCGTATTCAAATGAGAGTAGGACGTGAAGGTGAAAGAAAGGACATTCTTCAAGGTTCCAAATAACAAAAGGGTAAAAACGAACAAGTTTGCGAGGAGTGAGCGCGCAAGAGTGCAGATTCCTCAGGCCGCGAGGCGGACCGCGCGTGGTCGCGACGAAGATGAAGATGTCGATGCAGTGATGATCGAGAGGAAGAGGAGCTATTGCAATTGCTATTATACAACAAAGCGACGTGCGCGCATTCCCCACCAAAGCCGTTCGCGAAGCTCTCTGCTTTGTTGGCATTGTGAAAGTACGTCGTTCGCGGCCCCAGCACGGGCCCCGACTGCGGCGGCGACGGCGACGACGACGACGACGACGACGACGACAACAGACTCTCCTTGGCGAACGCGAGCGACGCGGTGAAAGCAAATGAGAAATAACAACACACGATCGGAATGCCATGCGCATGCGATGATTACTCTTTACTCATGCAAATTGCCAGGACAACCAAATTTCAGCGAGAAGCGACCAGATGAAAAGAGCGCGCCATGATTCATACCGATGCGAAATGAGAGCAAAGCGCATGCACTACTTAAGTTATTCGTTAGTTAGTTAGTTGGGCGCGCGAGCGGAAACGAAAATAGCAGCGCGCACGCAGAAAGCGCGATGGCGAAATGTGCATCAATGATGCGCACCGCCTGCTGCCGCTGCGCAAATCGCGCGTTAAGTGGCTTGCGAGCGCGAGCGCGCGCGCGAAAGGGAAAAAAGCGCAAACACATGCACAAATGTTGAGCGCGAAACGCGGTCGCTCTTCATACGCGCGAGAATACGAGAAACGCGTTCGCGCGACCTTGAAAGTGCTGCTGCCGCCGCGGAGAGAAAGAGCCAGCGAGGGAGCCGGCAATAGGAAAGAGAAAAAAGGCAGCAGTTACCAACCAGCTGGTGGGGACACTGGTACGCGCTGTTGTGAAAGAAAAGAGGGGAAAGTAAAGGGAGAAATTAAGAACTATGCGAGTCATGCATTAAGTGCGATCCCGCGCGCGCGTTTGATTCCACTCTGGCGTGCGCACACGTGCAAAGTGTTCGTGCGCAAATTACTTTGAGGTCCCACGGGATAGTTGCCCTTTCTGACTTGGCAGGACCGGTGCGTGTGTGTTGCTCTCATGTGCATTGTTAATGCGAAGGAGTAGCGAGTACGCGTAACGTACTCGCGCGGTCCTCTGTGAAGGCGCGCACACCGTGTGCTGGTCGCGCGCGCGCACGCTCGTTCGCTCGTTCACTTTTACTTTCATTTGTGGCGCAACAACCACACGGTGTGTCGAGAGTCGTGCCCCAAAAATATAATCCAACGGCGGTGCGGCAATCGCAAGGCAGGAGCGCGCGAGAGAAGAACGCGAATCGACCGCGATCGAGAGTGTGAGTTGCGTATGCGCAGACGACAAGTTGCTGGTGTGCCACAGCCGCAGTCGCAGTCGCCACCACCGCCTGCCGAGGACTACCAACGCAAAGGGTATCCATCCCTCTGCCTTGCGGTGCGCGAATTAGTGCGCGGGTGCACACGCCATAATGGCACACTTGTTGTGGTTGCCTCCACCTGGTACGTCAACTACATCGTCTTCGCTATCCTCCGGAGGTGTTTCGTATTGGTACGCGCCGTATTGTGATCAAAACTGATAGTGGATGACCCAAACCCATTTCTTTTGGATATTTATATAACATTTGGAATACCTCATCGGCATACCTTCACGCAAACAAATAAATCACACCACCAGTAAGCACAGAGCGGGATGCAAAAAAGTTGGTACACCATAAAGGACAAACGGGAAAAACCTACATTGAATAGAAATCCATTAGTACGATAAAAGTTGAATGTGGTATAGCTGTGCGTCGAGGAATTTTGAAAGGAAAAGTGCGCGCGGCGCGACTATCGAAAGTGAACTCAATTGCAACTTGTTGCTTCATCGCGAACGCGAGTCGCGAGCGGCGCAAGGCGCAATTTTCACGAAGGCTCACGAGCGCCCAAAAAAGAACTGCTACAGCGTGCATGTGTGTGTGGTGTTTGTGTGCGCATTGTTGTTGTGTGTGGTGTTCCGCCAAGGAAACAAAATTTGTGTCGTGTTTTACTTGCAAGGAATAAAATACTACATGTGTGGATGCGGTATGCGCAACACCAGGGACAAGTCTGACTCCTCGGCATCGGCGTCTTCGTTTTGCCATTGTGGTTGTTGCGCTCCTGCCAGGTGACGACGGCTGGCATTGCTCAACGCGCACTGCTGACAGCTTGCTCGCCTGCTGGAGCCACGCACAACCGCGCTCAAGAGAGATTAATGCATTTGCGAATTCAAATGAACACCTGTAAGTACGAGTAGCGCGCCGCGCCTCACCAGAATCACTCAAGACTTAAGTCAACTCACTATCGCGCGAACGCAAGCCGTATAGGCAGTCTAATCTGAAATTGAATCGGCCGTAGAGCAAGCAGTCCTTGAAGACATTTTACGGCAAGTGTTGCACGACAAAGTTGGCACACATTTTGCGCGGCCCGATAAGAGTTTTTCCATGGCATTGTTGCATTAGTTTTGCAAAAAATTATGATTAGTGCGTGCGCTGCTGCAGCGCGCCTAATAAATAATGTATAGCGAGTTGTGCGATTATGGCCGATTTGCATTGCGAATGTTTTGATAAGCCATCATGTAATATGCAATTTTACCCGTTTTCCTCGTTTCGCGTGCAATTTCTTTGCATCTCTCCCTATAAAGCGCAAGCTAAACTGGGCGCGTGTTGCAGGTGAATCAAGACCGTGTTGTTGAGCAAACCCCCCACAGCCTGCTGCCATGTACTCGGACGAATCGGACGCGCACGGCCTACTCACCCTGCACTACGGCAAGCACCATGCGACGATCGTAGACGAGATCCGGACGTGCTTTTCCTCGGAGACCTACGCGGACATGACGTTCATCTGCGACGACCGAACGCAGCTCAGCGCCCATAAAATAATCATGGCGTCCGCCAGTCCTTTGGTGCGACACATCCTCGGTGAGACCATACACGCGCACGGCACGAGTGTGGTCCTCATACCAGGTGTCAAGAGCAGTCATCTAAGACACTTGTTGGATTTCTTGTATCACGGTCAAGCATGTATCAAGGTCAGTACTACCCCTACTAATTTGCACGCGTTTGAAGGTCACGCTTACTTAATTTCTCGTAATTGATTACAGTCAAGTGAGCTGGATAGCATGCAAGAGCTGTTCGAATTGCTGCAAATCCGATCGGACGTTTGGGAGTCGAGTACGCGGGAGGAAGCGAAAAAGTTTACGGACGATTCGTGGGCCACGGATTGTGAAGCATCAACGGCGACGATATCGGTGAAGACGGAAAGGGACGAGGATAATAATACCGAGGAGGACGACGACAAGGAGGAAGGAGAAATCAAGGATGATGAGGACGACGATGATGACGTGGAGGGACGAACTGATGGTGAAGATGTGGTTGAGCGGAGGAGTACGAGTACATCGCCGAACCCGGTGAACTTGTCGCTGAATTCGAAATCGGCGGAGAATGAGAGCGACGGTGATAACAACGACAAAGTAGAGGTAGGTTTTGCAATTCAACATAGCGATAACACCCGCATGTAGGCAAGGCGTGAGCGTAAAATATGTGTAATTAACTTGTCGCATTGTTGCAGAGTACAGACGAGCCGAGCAGTGCCGGCGAGGTGTTGAAAATAGGCCAATCGACGGTGAAAATAGCGCCAAAGGTGCACGAGCTGTCGCAATTCCACCATCATCGCATGAAACGAAAGAGCATGTACGTGGAGCCGATTGTGATGAAACAAGCTGACGAATATGCACACCTCAAGCCGCCAATGAGTGATCAGAAACTGATCTCGTTGGTGCAGAGTCCCGAAAATTACGTGGTCACGCCTCATCGAAAACGCCGCCCGGGCTTCCACAATTCCCCGGCGCAAAATCCACCCTTCGTGCCCTTCTCCCCGTCGTACATTGACGAGGTACCGCACCATCCTCATCATCGATACAAATCGCTACAGCACCCCCTGCTGGCTGCTGCCCATCACCCGCTATCATTATCGGCGCCACCATTTCTGGTGGAACGAACGCACACCCCAACACCCGGAACCCACCCGGATTCGGGACCCGCTTCAGATAACGTCGTGGTCAAATACCGACCGCCAAGTGCCGATCAGAGTATCGCGTCGGACGCGTACCAAGGGTTCGAACACACGTGGGGCGCGTGGTCATTGTGCCAGGCGCAAGTGAACGCACCCGGGGACGATACGCGAGACCCTCCGTCCACTTTCTCTGCCAACACGCCCGCCAGCGAGGACAACAACGCGGAAAGCTCGCATTCCACGACAAGTGGTAGTAGTGCAACCAAGACAGTTGGGCCCAGCGGTGGTGGAGGTGGGCAGGTGCGCGAATATCGTTGCGAGTACTGCGGTAAACAGTTCGGTATGTCGTGGAATCTCAAGACGCATCTTCGCGTCCACACCGGCGAAAAACCTTTTGCGTGTCGTCTGTGCGTCGCAATGTTCAAGCAGAAAGCGCACCTTCTCAAACACTTGTGCTCAGTGCATCGCAACGTGATCTCTGCCTCAAACGACGGCAGCGTTGGCCGTTTCAACTGCTGCTTCTGCACCCTCAGCTTCGAGTCTCTGCCGGAATTGATACGGCACCTTTCGGGTCCGCACAATAATCTACTATTGAGTAAAAATATGCACGACCTCAAATGAATCACGAATTGAAACATTCCAATGAGTCTTTAAGTGCGAAGGACTTGTAATCTTGTGATACAATCCGGACATGGTGTGCCTGGTCCGAAACCGAGAGAGCGAGAGAGAGAAAACGTTCGGTCCTCAGGGATATACTTAGTGAGCAGAATTGTGCAGAAGACCGGGAAGACAAAATATACTTCCTCACGAACAAAGCAACAAACGAAAGACCACGAAATGCTAGAAGCAGAAGACACCAACACTTCCCACCATCTAGATTTATGTAGATAGCATTGAAATCTCAAACGAATAATACATTTTTATAGATTGTTTTTATTTTATACGTGTATATTGATAGAGAAGTCTCTCAAAACCGACGCTGTGTTCAAACTACGACTCGTGTACCTAAAACAAAACTCTGCGCGTGGTGTGTATAACAAATGGAAAATTGAAACAAGAAGGTGACGAAGAAGAAGAAGAAGCAGAAGAAAGGGAGGTTCGGCTGGTCCGAGCTCTATTTGTAATTGACCCATACGAATTTTGATTATTTATTCGACAATTGTTAATAAATGTCGCCGGTTGTATACATCACAAGTGGTTGAGAAGATGGTTCATAGTGCAAACGATGCGCGTGAATGACAAGAATGCCAAAATGTTTTCACTCGCCGAAATTGCGTATGCGAACTTGTACGCCGATTTTGTAAAAGTTCCCCACACTTTTGCTGTTGGGCTTGCTCAACTTGTCGTAACGCAACGCAACATTTCACATTTCACTCTCCAAAACCCAATTGCTATTTTTACGCGTCGCTTACATAAAGTATTTAAACTTGCGCAAGCCGCACGAGGCGCGCACGCATTTTTCCGTTTCGCGTATCGTTGCCGCACTATCGACTCGAAGAGAGAAGAAGAAGAAGAAGAATTCTCTCTTTGCTGTGCATACACACACACACCACACACACACACACCCCTTTATATTTTATTATAAATATTTGCTATATATATATGTTGTATATGTATTTTGAATGTATATTTTGTAGATGCATATTATTTTGAGATAGTTTTTACTACAAAACTGGAACGAATATTATTTTGACGTATATTTTTTGAATATACACACCAAAGAAGTTTAACACGTAGGGCCACTAATTTGTTCTCAATGTTGCGAAAGCGCAAGAATAACAAACACAACAACAATACGATGGATGAGTGCTTGGAGAAAAATAGTTGATTTTTGTTTTTTGCGATGCTGTATAGTTTCTATTATTATTTTTTTCAATTGCGAAGCTAATTTTGCAACATTTGCGCGCGCGTTCACATTTGAAATTGAATATATAAATTCGTACGTTTTTTTTCTCGCTAGTATTATTATTATGATTTTGAAATTACGCGGAGAGCGTGTGCGGCGCAAATGTAGGTATTGAATTTGTTTGTAATTTTTGGTACAAAAACATGCAATTCACTAGACATCACTAGTTAATGTAATATAACTAAGTTTGTAAATACACTAAGTGAGCGAGCGGCTGAATGATGGATGGATTTCCGATGAGAGCGAAAGAATCGAGCTGTGTCTGTCATCCATGCAATTTGTAAATAATATTTAATTTAAGCAAATTAACTATTTAATAAAAACAAATCACTTTTGTTTGTTTTCTTCATTCGCTGGCTTGTTTGCGCCATTTATTTGCTTGCTATTCACTCATTGTTCGCGTTTCGCGCGAATCTCACAAATGCGCTTATTGGCAATTAGTGCAAACGCTCGTTGGTGTTGTGTGCGAATGCGATTCGCGAATATCGAGTGCACTTGCAGTGAGCGGCTTACTTGCTTGCTTGCTTGCTTGCTAGCTGCGCTCATTTCGCCGGCCGCGCAAGAGAGAAAGAGCCCGCCTGCTCGCAATAATTTATAAACGCGTGGAACGCTCGCGCGCAATCCGATGATTGCGTCACTTATTACATAATTACATGTTACCGATTTCTATCTACAGCTTGCTTGCTTGCTGGCGCGCGTACGGCGGACAAGTGCATGCGTGTGTGTCTTTCATTCGCAATGAGCGCGCGCGCGCGCATTCAAAACTTTCACGCGCAAAAAACTTTTCGACATTTTCGAAAATGAATGCCGCACATCGGTGCAGCAACAGCGCTTAAATATGCTTTTACCAATAATATAGTAATACTGCGCCAGCGATTATATCATGAGTTAATAGCTTGTGAAGAAACTTACCAAGGTTATCGCAGATGATGAAGCGCAACTTACAGATGATGATGAGATGTGCGTTTACTTTTACTCGGACATCCTTTTGTTTGCTTCGTGACTCGCGCGGCATTCAATCGGCCGATACGTCCTGTTGTGCAGCTTTTCTGCATCAGGAGAATCAAACAACATGCGGTAAGTGTTGGGAAATCAACAAGTTGTACAGAAGTTATGTAATTTTAAGTCTTCAATCTACATGCTTTGTGGGTTGTCTATCTTTGATCGGAATGTGTTTCAATTTTTTCGACGGAAAACCAACTAGAAAATGTGGTAGTTACCTTATACACATTGGACGTTGGAATGGTGATTGAGCACGGATTTGGTCTGAAATGGAGAAAAGCCATAATTAACAAATGGAAATTTTCAAATAAATATTTAAAGTCATAAAACGGGTAATCAAATTTGATAGAACCGCTATTCGATGTAAGTATTTAAATTTGCATTGAAAGACGTTGAGCGTTTCTTGGAGATATGAAATAGTAATTTAGAAATGTAGGCGCGTAGCGCTAGTTTAAGGCTTCATGACTTGGTGATTCTTCTAAGCGGCCGTCAATCGCGATCAATCTATTGATGTTGATGATGAAATGATCACGACATCGTGTGACTGCGCTTGCCATTGACTTTATCAGTCGAATCGATCGGAACCGTTGTGCCGAGTATGTGTGTTTGATTGAGTTCAGAAGGCCAACGTAGGGCATTGCCTTCAACAAAAGCCGCACATGCATGCAAAATGCGCGCACGCGCACGCGGACGAAAACCATAAACGAAATGAATTGATAAAGCGCGCAAATGATTTGAATAAATTCCATCGGCCAGATGAGCTCTTCGTCTGTGTCATTGGATGTGTAACACAACCAGTTGCAGGTGAACTTCTTAAGCTGCTGGCGGAGCGCGAGCGATAATGAGATGTAAAGCATAACGACTCTGTTCGTGGATGATTGATGTTTTCATTTTCATTCGGTTGTGATTTGAGGCGCAGGATGAAGAATGGCCGATGAGGACGAAGAGAGCGACGGGCGGAAAAGCGGTATTTTAATATCGCTTGGGCTATATAAGCGCGCATCCAAAGTGGGCATCTGCATTAGCTAAGAATCGACACCAAGACGACGAAGATTTTTGAATTATGGCTGCTGGTTACAAGTGCGTCCTGTTGCTGTTCGCCAGTCTCATTGGCGTTCAGGCACAGATCCCTAATGTCGGCTGGTGTCCCGACTATTTGCCCATGACGGACTTTGACATGTCGAGGTTCTTGGGCAAGTGGTATGAAGCAGAAAGGTACTTTACGTTTACTGAAGTTGTCAGCCGTTGCGTGGTCACTGACTACGCCAAAGCACCAAGTGGTAGAATTTACGTCTCGAATGAAGTAACAAACCGATTGTAAGTATCAAACATCTTAAAATCAATCTTAGCGTCTTAATTAAATATTGTCGTTGTTTTCAGGACTGGAGTTAAACGTATCATCAATGGTAACATGCAACTTGTGGGCAAAGGGGATGAGGGTAAAATTCATGTCAAATATGCCACCACACCAATTCCAACCGAAGCTACATTGACCGTCCTAGAAACTGATTACGACAATTATGCAGTTGTATGGAGTTGTAATGGTTTTGGACCAATTCACACTCGTAAGTAACGACAAAACCCTCTTTTAAGTCGGGTTACTGTTAAATTTGTTGTGTTTATTTTACAGAAAACGCATGGTTAATGACCAGGGAACGTCTGCCAAGTGGTAATGTCCTTCAGAAAGCGTATGGCATCTTGGATAAATTCAAGATCAGTCGTACATTCTTCGTTAAAACTGATCAAGAAGGATGTTACCTTGCTGCCTCCGATATCAATGCTGCCAATGGCATTACGGCTCAATCAACTGTTCCGGAATACACCGGAAGTGATCAGCGCGATGACGAAGGACTACGAACTGCTGGTGCGCTCGATACAGAGAAAGAAATCCCACTGAAAGTGGACGAAACCAAAAAGGAAGAAGCGATTGAAACTACAAAAGAAGAATTGAAACAACTACTTCATGAGGAAGTTAAAAAGGAAGTTCCAAAACAAGAAAAAGTTGTTGAGAAAGTCCCTGAAATTATCAAGAAGGAAGAAGAAAGACCTGAGCCAATTGCTGAAAAAGAACAAGAGAAAGAAAACATAAATAAAGAATCCAAACCAATTAAACCAATTGCGCCAATTGTTGACGAGGATAAAAAGCCACGCGAAGAGGAGAAAATCAAAATTATCGATACAAAAATTCCAATTGTGATTGAACAGAAGAAACTCGAAACTGAAGCAAAAGTCGTAAGTGTTCCCCAGCACATTCTCAAGAAGGAAGACGTTCAAACTGACAACATTGTCAAATCCTAAATGTTGCAACTCTATTTATTACTAGAATTACTTAATTTAATTCATTCGTATCTAATATTAAGCCCGTGTGTAACTAAACACGTTTTATGCGTTTAATACACTACATTGAAATATTAATAATTGACTTGTCAAGTATCTCAAACCCACTCCTCACGAAGAGATTCTTCTCTCTTCTGATATGAATAATTTTCTAATTAATAAGAAAGCTGTTCGAATACAAGATACTTAGATGAAGAGATAGCATGTCAATTAAATATGCAATTCGATGACAGCTCTTTAAATAATATGCAAACCGTTATCATGACCTACTACATACCCAAACACTCCGCGCAAAGAAAATACCTGGCGCTTGTTTCGCAATTGCGGTCTGCAGAGTTTTGCAACACGATCCGTCAATCAGATGCATTCGCGTAAACTTAAGTAAAATGACACGATGTGGCTTAGCGGCATTCGTTATTGCGCTCGCGCTTAATGTGATTATCAATGTGGAAAGGGCGAAGACCCAGGTGCCATTCCTCGGCCCGTGTCCTGACCTTCCGACCATGCCGCTATTTAATATTGATCAGGTAATTGCTCAATCAATTATCGAACGTTAATCAATGTATCTATTGACATTACAGTATTTAGGCAAATGGTACGAAGCGGAGCGGTATTTCGCACTCTTTGAATTCGGTGGCAAATGTGTGACTGGCGATTATGGCATAACGGAAAACGGCGAAATTATTATAATTAACAAACAAACAAGTGCCATGTAAGTGCGTTCTACATTCAGCTACTAAACGTATTACTTTAATACTCTATGATTGTATAGAACTGGAATTGAATCAACCATTGAAGGCATGACTAATCTAATTAGTCGTTCCGATTTCGGCAAATTATCGGTACGATTTCCTTCACTGCAAGGTAAACCAACCCAATTATTGTTAAATCGCTCTTTATTCCATGTCCGTTGCAGGTTTTGTTAACTTTACAGCGCCGTACTGGGTTTTAGACACCGATTACGACAATTACGCCATTGTGTGGTCATGTAATGAGTTTGGCGTTTTCAGTACAAGTAATATTGAGTAATCGCGGGTCATTTAATTTCATCACCTAATTAAATGCCATTTTGTAGGAAACGCATGGATCCTGACACGGAGTCGTTCACCTTCGTTAAGTGTCGTTGAGAGAGCTTACAAAATATTAGATTTATATGGCATAGACCGCGCGTATTTCATTCGAACAGATCAAACGAATTGTCCGCTTGATTACTAATTAACAGTCGCACCCATGTCCATTAATTTGCATCCTGCAAGCGCTCAAAACCAAAAGATGCAATAAAATTCACATTAAACTACTGTTAGGACGACTTGAATGGAATTTAAATATTATCCTTGGCGTTAACGTAGGCAACACTTTACACGTATTCACCATTAGGTTCATTGTATTTCCGCATTTGTCGAATACTCTTGATGATACCACCTAATAAATTATTTATGTTATAAATATTTTAGTATTGCCATTTGCGATTGTTTATGAATGTTTAAATGTCCACTACGTCCTCGACATTGTGCATTGGGCGTTGCTCGATGGCAAAAGAGCGCTTGTCTTCTGTGCCGCTCTTGCTCTTGGAACCTTGTCTGTGCTCGGTCGAAATAACACAGCTGTACGCTCAACACCAACACAAACCACTAGTGCCGAGTCTCTTTTAGTAAATAGTGAGCGATTACAGTAAGCGGTTTCCATCAGTGTTGTTCTAACCTAACTAAACATGTAATAGCAATTCCGTTTACAAGTGCAAATTCTAATCTAAATGCATAATACGTATTGCGTTAACAACGTATTGTAATATCACTCTGAACGATGGTGTCTGCCAGTGTTGCATCTCGCATCCGAAATGCCTTTTACTTGTTCCTACTGCTTCGACAATGTGTTGATGGCTACTTGAATCTCTACCTAAGCTCTTCAGAAGTACACCGACTATTGGGTAAATGAATATTATTTAAGCCAGCGCCAAAACAATGACATTCGTATAAACTTTTACGTTGGACCTGCGCCTTTGTAATCAGAGCATCGACCGCTACGCTATGAACATTAAATAAAATCGTAAATGAGACACGCTCGTAAATGCAATTTGGAATCACTGGGTTAATTAGTTTCATTCAGCTGTGTGATTAACTTAATGACCACTATCTCTATCTGCACAGCATTTAGTTTAATACCGTTGAGAGTTTTTGACGACCGCAGGTGTAAAAGTAAACAAACGTCAAACTTGTTTGTTGACATTATTGCAGCAATGACCTCCGCATATTAATACATAAATCAAAGAGAGTTTTCCAACTGTTTAAAGTATTAACGATATATTAAATAATCCGCTGTCGGATGAATGCAACTTTATGTTGAACGGATATTAAATATTTTATGTGTCCATGAATAAATTTCGCTAAAGTTATGAAACATAAAATACATAATTGATATTCCCGTTTCCAAAGTAGCGCATAAATCATTATGAAATGAATTGCATTAACGATGGCAACAACTGGGATTTCAGGTCTTGAAATGGAATTATTCTACGTGCGCAATGGAACCGTGAATGATCAAGCTTCGTTTTTCGAATTAACTGTACCGCCAAAAATTGATACTTTGCATTTCACTTGGGAAAGTTTTGCAGGCCGCCCAGTAAGTTTTAATCAACGTTATTGTTGCATTTCAATTAAGCTATCTGCTATTTCAGCTGCCGTATTCAATCAGCGTGGATGTATCGGATCCAATCGCAATCAGCCATCCAAAGCTCAACATTACTTCGACTGGCTCTGTACCAATTTCAACGCAAACATTCAGCGTCGATTTGCAATGTTCGGGGGTGGTCACTGCCAATGTTACAATCACCATTCAGGTGAACATCACCATCACCCCTTTGAATGTCACGCCATTGAACTTCTTCCGCAAGAAGCTCTGTGCTAAAATGGAGAGCAGTAATGGCAACCAGGTGCATGTTGATTCGTTATCAAAGCAATACAAGTCGACAAACATTTTCTATACGGCTGTGGGATGTGCAATGGGCTTTGTTCTAATACTCATAAGCATTGGCTTTATTGCTTGTTATCTCAAGAGTCACAAGTTGTCGCGTGCAGTTAAAAACAATTCAGGACCAACGCACACCGCATATCTCACTGCTGCACCACGCAATACTCGTCCGACTTCATCCTACGGGAGTTTTCGTCGAATGCCTAGCTATTCTTTGATCGACGAACGCTCTAAAGATCTAAGAGAACGCATTGCAGAGCTGACAATAAAAAGGTACGTTTTTCTAAAAAGCTACTTTGAAATTTTCAACAAGACTTTGAAATATCTTTTCAGATGTCGAATCAATTTGAGCGTTGTTATGCTCGAGGGAACTTTCGGTCGAGTGTATCTTGGAACATATACGAACGATAGCGGCGCTCAAGAGGAAGTGATTGTTAAGACAGCCACCGATCATGCGTCTCAAACGCAAATCTCTCTGCTGCTGCAGGAAGGCATGTCGATGTACTCGCTGAACCATAAGAACATCTTGACCATTCTAGGCGTTTCGATCGAGGACAATACAGCTCCGTATTTGTTATACCCGTATAAAAATTATTCGAACATGAAAGTCTTCTTGCAAAAGTGCAAGAGCAACACCGACCTAGTCGCGCGGACGCTGACTACACAGGAAGTCGTCGATATGGCATTACAAGTGATTGCAGCGATGCAATACTTGCACAAGAAGCACTTGCTGCACAAGGATCTTGCCGCTCGGAATTGCATGTATGTCGCTTTCTCAATTCACAGCACATCCCACGATTATATCCTCATTATAATTGCCGCTCTATTTCCAGAATTGATGACAAGCTGCAAGTGCAAATTGCTGATAACGCTCTTTCGCGAGACTTGTTTCCGTCCGACTACCACTGCCTGGGCGACAATGAAAACCGCCCGGTGAAATGGTTGGCTATTGAAAGCCTTCTGCACAAGACATTCTCTGCAAGTTCGGACGTGTGGTCGTTTGGCGTGCTATTGTGGGAACTAACTACCCTGGCACAGCAGCCCTATATCGAAATCGATCCGTTCGAAATGGCAGCGTATCTCAAAGATGGCTATCGATTGTCTCAGCCGATTAATTGCCCAGACGAATTGTAAGAACCACACGAGTTAATTAACGCAATTTCACCAAACTAATTCGAATTAATGCTTTTTAGATTTGCTGTGATGGCATACTGCTGGGCCATGAGTCCCGAAGAACGCCCGACTTTTGCACAACTTCATGTTTGCCTACAAGACTTTTTTACGCAGCTAACGCGTTATGTTTAGTTATTAATTGCGTGTGCAATGTTCCTCCAATATTCAATATGACTGTAACTGTTACGAAATCGCTTTACGTGCCAAATTAGGAATCTCTCAGTATACTTAGTCTCTTTACTATGTTTGAGTAACGACAGCTAAGTTATAATATATATAGCTACTAAATTAGAATCTAACTTTAATGACTGGTTTACTCAACGCTCGTCGTTGCTTTGCTCTCATCTTTAGTACAAAGGAATTGTTTATCATATAACTGCCGAATATTTAATCTTGTGGTCTAACGGTCCTATATGTACTCATAATATTTAAGCGTAAGAGACTATTACGGTAATTAAAGTATGTACGATGTGGCTTTTGTAATTTCATATGCATATTTATTCACTGCATAAACTATGTACGTATGTGGTATTTTTTGAAATATATTTGTGTAAATGTTATCTTTTGATTACTTGTTTGTCTCACATAATTTTCTATTGTTTTGGATGAGACGGAGTTGACGCACCTAATATGTTACGTCAAGATTTAATGATTTATTGCAAAAATAAATGAACCTGACGCTTGGTGTGAGACACGTTTGCCTTTATTCGACTGAGCATTGTTTTTCGGCAAAGAAATCGCGTGATCCTCCATCATTTGTAAACGAAATATATGAAAGGCAAAATACTTATTGTTAAAAATGTGCGCGATGGTACTTGTACGTTGTTATTTCGTTTGAAACGACGGCCGATGATGATCGTTAAAGTTTATGGGTTGTTGTATTGTTCGCGAAACCAGACCGGATTCTGCAAAAGATGTTTCGCCAGCGTTATGGAAAAACTTTGCAATTACTCTGAATACCATACATATGTATATCGAAATGCGGAGTTGTTGTGAAAAACGCAAAGATTTCTAATGAGCAACCTTGAATACGGATCAAGGCATGTGTCATTTTGCTGTTTATGAAATTATGAAACAATTTGTGTACGACTTGGATTGCTGCACTTCTATTATTTATTGTCACGCTAAGGTGTAATGTCTTTGCACGCAAATCCGCACGGGCAGTACACGCGAGACGATGAAGTGGCTAACATATCAATTCGTTCTGCTTTTTGCAGTGTTCTTGAACGAGCGCAGTAAGTCTATTAAAATTCTTGCCGCCTCCCCTGCTAATTGCAATTCAACGCGTTCGTTTGACTTTTCCAGCCGCCTCCGGATTACGACCGGCGAGCAATTTGGATTTCGGCTTTCAGGAGACGAAGCCGAAACTCGTTGAGCGTTTGTACATTCAGGACCTGACGAATCGCAATGCAAAGCCAAGCGAAGCGAGCGACGATAACGTCGAGCGAATCGGCGTAATTTGTGCGTCTGGCGGTTGTAATACAACGAAAGAGATAACAACGCAGAATGATGACGGCCCGACCGCTGATGTGCTCGTACAAGTGAAAACCACTTTGAATACAAAAGAGTCAGATGCTACTGGAGCAAAAAGCAACAAACAGAATGTTGAGGATGAGATACCCGACGTGCCAATTGTACTTGGCTACGGCGGCGCTAACAATGTACCCGCCAACGACAATGCATTTAATCGCAATCCGCTTGAGGTTTCGAATATAGAGCAGTCCTTTCCCGAGTTGCGCAGCCACGTAAAGAATGGCAACAATCATTTCGTGCCGTCCATTGGCGTTGGCTTCGTCCTACCGCAATTCCACATCAAATTCAAGACCCATCCATTTGGCAATTCGCATCCGACATACCCTTCAGTGCCCAATACGTATAACAAGTACTATCCCAGCCACTCAGGCTCACCGCAATGGAAAACCAACAATTACGGCATTGTACAGCGTCCGAATTGGAACTATCCAAATGCTAATTCAGTACCGTGGTATCAGCGGACAACGCAAGCACCTCAAACGTGGACACAATTGCCATCCTAATTCAGTGTGGACACCATCGACACCATCGTATGTACCATTGAATCATCCTGGCAAACAGATCAATGACAAGTTGGCTCCGCTGAACTGATATTCAATTACAGTATGTAACACTTCCCTTGTCAAGTACAATACCCTAAAATTAGCACAATACATGTTAATAACTCGATTACAGCATCATATAAATGCTCTCACGATTTACACAAATGAACAATTGCCTCCCCTTTAAAACTTTGAACCCAACTTTTCCTTTTAGTTTTCAAGTGCTAAAGTGGATAGACCTGCCAGATGCCAGATGATTTGAATATTTTCCATGGATTTGCATTTATTTACATTCTGTTCCCAACTTGACTACGATTTACATTCAACTCCAGTGTACAGGTTGCAATGTGCCTTTGAGAATGGCGTACGATAAGAGAGTCAACAAAATGAGCACATAAGCAGAGAGTCAAAGAAAGTCGCTACATAGATTGAAATATAAATCAACATTTGTCTACGCCTTCAAATGTTTTCAGCCGTGCAGAAGAGATTCACAAACGTGCGTCGATTCGTCTTTCATGCACGTACAAGCCTAAGGGAATACGCCATCCAAACGAGTTGGATACAGCGGGATTTTGCAAACGATCCTAACCTCACAATTTCTACCTGCCTGTCCTTTTAGTTTTAACGCAAATTTGGGAGCATTATGGGTTCTAACCTAATTACATGCGTGCATCATACTATCACCACCTTCAAATACCTTCGCATATAGCGTATAGCGCATATTACCTTCCATAAATTACGGATTAAAAGCAAATATCTATTAAGCGTTACCATGGCCTAAGCCTACCCAACCGACGCCACATGCTGCGACTTTGTCGATGGCATTAACGATGAAGCAATTAACGTGGGCGCAAGCAAAGTACATTACAGAGTAAGGTGCAAAGTACTTACCCATTTTGATGGTAGATAATAGCCTTATTCGAGTTTATCCCGACGATTCGATGAGATTTCTTGCAGCACAATTTCACACAACACGACACTACTCAGCTACTTTACAAATGACAGTTGACATGACGTCACGCCGCGTGCCGTATGCAAGTGCCGGCACTACAGCACCCAACCTGAAAATTTAAATATAACTTCATTTCATAAATACACTGTGGAAATGTTCTCAATTAAACCGAAATAAATTTAATTAATGAGAAAATATTGAATATCATTGACATTTAATTATGCTCAAATTAAATATGAAACAAGAACAATAATGACCGGAAGAATGTTATTACGGTTGCATATAGCATGCGTATACGCAATTATATCATCATTTCGTCAAATAAATATTAATAATGCATTTATACATCAAACAATTATTTATTCAGTAGAAATGTTGAAATTCCAATGTTATTGCAGAATGAGACGTTTAAACGTCTAATGAGTAATCAAATTATTGGTGTAGAATCAAACAAACTAGTAATTAATTACATGTTAATGAATCCTGATCGTTGATTATACATGATTGGCGCGTCCTGTTTGCTCCATCGTGATACAATATTTACATAAAATATTACAATATTCGTGTTCTCCGAGCAGAAATCTCGGATGATTGATCATCAAGGTTTTCCCCATTGCTGTGTTCAAGACGCAGATACAGATGATAATTACGGATACGTTGGAACAAGCATCATTACGAACGATTTAGACAAATAACGCTATTGTTTATGTTCTGTTATTAGAATAACCCGACTTTGAAGATAAAATCATCAATTCAATTAGCTATAATTGGGATGTTATTGTGCTCAAACTCAAATTCATTATATTTTAAAGCTTTTTTTATATTATTATGCGAATCTTTGTTGAATTAACTTGTGCAAATTATTTATCCACATAATGTGTTGTGAATACTAGTTGAAACTAAATCCAATTTGCAAAGGAAATCATTGATTTGTAGAAATACGATGGAAATGAAAAAATACGATACCGGAAATGAAATTAAACTCGTCCCTCAATGGAGAGATTACGTTTCATCGGATTTTTCAATTTCGTTGCACGAGCCTCTACGTGTACTCAAACTTATGGATACTCTCGAATCTCCAAGGCTTCAGCTGGAATGAATTGGATTGCACGTGCAATTTACTCGGGGTGTAGGACTCAATTCACTTAGATTATTTGCGCGCTACGCATTGCTGAATTACATATTTATGTTTACTTATTTATGTTATGTATGTAAAAAGGTTAAACGTATTTCGGGTTACGTGGCATTTAAATGGGATTTGAACGTGAAATTATGTCGCTATTTCGCAAATATTGTTTAGTCTGTTTCGTGTGGTCTGCTTTAATAATGCGGATTACGAGGATCAATTGGATGCGTCTCTGACGCTTCGGGATAATGGTTTTTGGGTGAATGTGGACAGACGAGCCACTAATTCTCTAAGGTCGAGTTTGGATTCGTTGCGTATAGGGAGAGTGCTCTTATTAATAATAAACATTTCGATTTGTCGAACTCAAACTGGATTTTCCTTTTAGAAAAGTGGATAAGTTGCTTCTAATCCATGATTTAATAGAGGATTAGTTTGGTTAATTTGAAAAATGTAATTTTCACTTCCTGCAATTAATTCAAGAAACCCGGAAGACCAAACCTATTTTTATTTTTAATTAACACTCCCTGCATTCTCCCGTTGGACGGGCGCAGTAATCAATGGCACATCGTTACAGTTAATTAATGATTTTAATCAACGTCGAATTGACGTTGAGATCGATCACACAGTGTCTTTGATTCACCAACAATTCGCAATTGAATATCCCCTCTTCGCTTACATGCGGTTTAACGCGGCTGTAAATTAAAGGAGAGCACTAATTAACTTGCTGGATAGATGCGCACGTATGTAATTAGTTAATTAATAAGTTAATTACGAAACGAGAGCAACAAATATTTACGTTTGTGTGTCAGGGGGTTGTAAGGTTGGCTACTTTGTAGTTAAGAAATGATGGGAGGCAGCAAAGCGTACAAGTTGACGTCAAGTTGTGTACTTTACTAAGGAGAGGTTAAGAGAGAAAGATCAAAGCCTCGTACGCCTAAGAAAGTTTAACAAGATGAGACATGAGACTTGTACGTTCAATTCCAACTTGAAATTGAAATTGCATTCCGCGTGCGTCATTCGCTCGTGCAAAGTCGATGCAACTATTCTCCTCGAATAGTAATGAAATTGATAGGGTGGCAAATAAGGGTAAGATTTACTACTAAATAATTTCAAGTTTTTGCTTAATGATGAAAATAACAATTACTTTGTCAATTTGTTATTTAAAAAAAAAAGGACGAAATGTGTGAACAACTGTAAAACTGAGCGGTATATGAGCATTAAGTGCGTAAGACTTTAAGACTATTAGTGGATTCAAACAAGCGGCGCAAATGCGCAGCGGGAAAACATTTCCCGCATCGTGTCGTGTGGAAAATCAGTGGAAAGCATTGAAAAAGCGGAACAAAAGCACTTGAAAGTCATTGCCAGTCGTCGACTTAAGTTGTTAGCCTGCCGTCGTCGTCATGATGGCCGTAGTCATCAGGAAATAAGGGAATAGGGGAATACGGGAGTGCGCTTCGTGGTTATTGCGTTTTCCACACTTTGTTCGCGACGTCGCTCGAGGGCGGCAATACAAGCACTGTTGCTGTGCATCATTCTCTTGCTTCGCGCACGCCTTGTCGAGAATGAAATAAAAGCACGCGTTCCACGCAAAAAATATTCCTGCGAGCATTGCACGAGTGTGCTGCGGTGCCTTTTTGCATCATAAAAATAAAGCAGCAAAAAAGTGGATGATCAGGGAAAAGATGATGAAAATACACAAAGTGTACAGTATGACTAAAAAGTACTCTAAGATGTGGACGAGAGGATAAGATTATATTGAAGTTTTGATGAAAAGTCACAATTTCTGTTATTTCCATTGAAAATATTTCATTTCTCCTATTGCGAATTTTCCATAATTCAGGAGTAGTGAATTTCAGTTGAATGTAATTTATTGCAAAATTTATTCGATCGAATGCAATATTTGATTATTATTTAATGAAATATTAAATAAATATTGTGAAATATTATTTGCAATAAGCATGAATAGATTGGTGAAGTAAACAATGAAATTGGAAATTACAAATGTATCAAATCTAGTACATTTTCAGATTACATAATAAACGCGAACGCGCTGTACGATTTATGTTTTTTTCCCCTCGATTCATTCAATTGCAATGAAAAGCTTTAATAACATGGAAATTCGATTATGTGGATTTTGAATCAATTGAAATTTTTTGTTTACGATCCCCAAATCGCCCAAATTCAGCAATTCAAATTTATTCGGTTATAATTTATTGCAGCATTATTATAATTTACAGTAATTGCGGTTGTATAAATTGAATGGTATTAAAATATAAATGTTAATAAAATGGCGATAAAAAGTAAATAAAAAGCGATTATTAATGATATTTAATCAAGAGATTAATCTGTTAAAATTATAATTTATTTATTTATTTATTAATCCTATGTATTAATACACTTTGTATAAAAATATGCATAAATTTGTTGATATTAGAATTAGTGTTTGTTCATATACCTGTATTGGTTTATGCAAATAGCACACGTTATAGAATGTAGGTACGTTTGTTGCCTTTTGTGCTTTAGCTGGAATGCGTTCATCCTGATTCTCATCCTGATTCGACACTCGTGCGTGGTTCTATTCGGCAGTGCAATTGAAATGCAAAACTGCATGTTGCCAAGGTAAGCGAAAATGCACATGAAATATGAAAATTGCCGAGCGTAAATGAAATGCACTGGAATAGAATGCACAGTAATACAAATGCAAACGAGCAAAAAACTTTACATTATTCAATTGCTCCTACCTGCCATTATTCTTCACTACACGTACAACAAATAATGGACCTACACATTGAGTCTATTGAATACATTTTTATTTTGTAAAACTATATTTTATGCAATATATATATTAATTGTATTTTTATGCAGCAATTCATAATACTCCATTTAACTTTAAATAACTTTTAATCATAGTTACAAGTATATATTATTTCTGGGAATAAAAATGTGGAAATAAAATTAAAATTCTTGGAAATGTGAAAAATGAAAATACAGAAGTTATTATTTTAAAGGCATTTTTCTTTAAGCCAATATCTTCAAGGATGCTTTGTTTCATAGGTTGTTATTTTTCCATTATCATTGACTGTTGTTTGTGCATGACGATTCTCGGTTACTTTGCCATCAATATTTGAGGATGAACTCAAACTGGAAGACATGACTCCATAGTAATATGGTTTTCCATTTGAGGCAGCATCTTCAGCATTCTTAAACCTACGTACAATATTTGGTTGGTCCTGTAATGAATCAGAATTTAATAAATATTAGCTTAATGAAAGGTTATATAAATGTTGAGAAAATTACAGGATTTTCCGGGTAAATAGCTGCAGTTTGATAGCCACCGCCTGGACCAAAAGAACCAGCAGCGAACGCACCATTAGTACCAGCGCCGAAACCGCCTCCGGTGCCGCCGCTGTATGCGAAGCTATTTCCAGTTCCAATATCGTTTGCTATTTTATCATTCATTGCTTTTATACTGAAAACATAGTCCAATTAATAAATATCGATTTGCATTTCATTTAGTTGAATCTTAATAGCAATTGGATTTATTTACCTGGGATTATCATAAACTAATGAAGAAGAAGCAGCAGCATTACCATTTAATGCTTGAGTGGTAAAAGAATAAACACCAGCACCTTGACTACAAAGAGATTTAACAAATAGAGAAAGAAAGCGCAAGAAATACACATAAAAAGTAAGCATAGAAGAAATGCAATAAAGAAAATGAGAATAAAGACGTAAAAACGAAATGAAATGGTAATGTAATTGAGATTACCGTTTTAGTAATTAGTGTTAATGTTCATGTTGAAATCAAGGGTTTTTTTTAGATTAGTAAACGAGAGAGAATCCGAGAGAATCCAGGAAAAAGTGCCAGCAAATTAATGTGGATTTAATTGGCGATTCAAAGTAATGAAAATGGAACAAATAATTAAGCAGAGATTAATATTGTTATTGGCAAAGTGTTAATCCAAAAAGTAATTTTTGTTGTTGTTGTTGTTGTTTAGCTATAAATAATTTTGCATAATTGATTAGTGTTTTCCATTACTTACTTATTGGCGAGTTGTTGATGAAACTCTTGCATTTGTTGGAAATAGGAACCCAAGAATCGATTAAAGTCGATAACGGGAAATGCAGGAAAATTTACTGGAGTAAATCCTGGCATTTCTTGGGCATGATTGGTATTTCCCGTGTGTGTATGGGTTGCTTCTCCTATGTGTAAATCAATCATCAAATTTTATGATTTAAAATGCTATTAACAAGCAATTGTAATTTAATTAACAATTGTTCTGCGAAAACAAGATTTGTAATTTTCCGTGTAAATTGCGTGGGCGTTTTATATTGACGTGGTTCTTGATTATGTTGTTTATTTTTTTCCCCGATAAAAATGCAATTTATTAGCTACTATTGAATGTTGGCTAAAAATTTATTAATTTATCCATTTTTCAAAACGAAACCAATTCGTTTCCGGAATATTTTCAACCCCAATCTCAAATTTAGTTATTTGTAAATTCACTAGAATTTTAGTTAGTGGTTCCAACTAGTTAATTACTCACCTGCGTAAACAATCCCAATTGTCATGGCAACCAAAACAAAAGTTTTGCTATCCATGTTGTTATCCTTTCACCCTAACAGCTGTTGAAGTCGAAAGCGTCCAAAAGGTTGTTAGGATAATGTTTATTTTTATTGCAACCAACGCAAATAAACAAGCAGAAAAACAAATCCGCAATGGGCAAAGTGTTAAACAACAACCGGCAAACGCGCACGAATTAAACAAGCGGCGATTCGATACTGAATGCGAATTTCACGTAGGATGATCTTGAAAATGTTGGCATAATGTTTGATAATCATCGTCATACTCGCACACGTTTGCCCATTGTACAATGCGCATACAGAGAGTGAGATTCTCCAGTCCGAGACTTACCGAGACGCGTCGAGAAGGCAAACTTACGATTACGATACACATAAATGAGGATGCAATCTGCCTTGTTTTGCTCCAACAGTGTTTCATCACCACGAATGGCAAATAATTCCATGCTGAGAGAGGAGTATACAAAAAAAGGAGTAGAAATGTTAAACGTGTTCTATGTTTGCAAATACACAAACAGAATGTAAATAGACTCGTAGTGAAATTCCACTTGGTTTAAATGTTTATTTTATGCAATGAGAAGGTGTCATACTTGTATTTCATCAATTATGAATAATGCTTAGTTGTGAAATATATTTTAATTGGATGTTATTACAAATTAAACTATTTTAAGATTTCATAAAAACAAGAATTGAATAATTTACTCATTAAAAACAAAACGTTTCATTTGCAATATGATAACATCATTTCACTTATTCTAGGTACATTAATTTATTGCATTAAAAATAAATATTAATTTTCTAGAACAATTCATTGTAATTCTTCCAGATTTACAACTTTCTTTAATATTTTATAATCTAAAAACACATTTAAATCATTCCAGCAAATTTAAAAAAGAATAGTTATAAATAACAGTCTATACGAGGCACAAGTGACACGAACACACTCATCATAAAATTAATAATAATATTTTAAGCGAATGATAAGAACGCATTGCACACATGTGGGTCAATGTAAAATGTCAAGTTCAATTTATCATCGGTTGGCGCTGCGTTCCACTGCTTCGCGTGGGTGGCAGGGAGGCAGAGACGATCCCGGTTGGCAGCGTACAAATTCATGCCATGTTCATGCCTTGCATACGGACGTGCATCGCATAATTTGCACTTTAATCAAAAGCAAACATGACAACCCTAGAAAAATATTTATCAAAAATTATGAAAATCTAATTAATAAGTGAATTATCTGATATTATTTCAAGAAAAGAAAAAAAAACATTTATCTGCCTTTACTTCTTCCTCGAAATTAATTCCACTTTAACATACTTAATATTATTTTGTAGTTGTGATAATTTAATTAATTAGTTGTGTTAAACGCCTACAAAATAAAGTCTCTTATAATTAGTTCATGAAGTACTAAGAATGACACTATAATGATTAACGAGTCTAGTACACTAATTAGCCTCTAATTAGTGAATGAAACCGTAAATGTCTTTCAACGCTTATTCAATCCTTGCCTATTCATTCCCTTACTCCTTCATTCATGCTATTCATTAATTTAATACGCTATTAGTAGGATTTCATATCGCTTTGCCACCGCTGAACAATATATTCTATTCATTTACTTATATATGTTTATCAATTGTTGATATATTGCAATAATTTAATAATATATTACATTTGCTTATCATAATTATTTCCTGCCAAGTGTCATTTGGTTCACGTAATTTTCTATATTTATCATTATTTTCTATTATTCCTTTTTATTAGCGCTTGTTATCTGCTTTCGTGAAGTTTGTTGTTATGCCATTTCCAAGTTTATGCTCGTATCTTGGAATTGTGCAACGAGGAAGTGTAAGAAATGCAGGAAGTTGGGTACTTTTCCATTTTTCCCATTTCCTCTCACGTTCCAGGTTGTCTAGTTTCCTGCCGTCTGGTTTCCATGTTATTCAAGTAGCTCTGACATACTGTTATGATATTTTTAGATATTCCTGGTTTATTGCACGACGGAGAAATTTCATAAATTTCACTCAATTCAATTCATGATTTTTCTGAAAATGTATCGGAATGAAATATTTTTGATTCAATTATATCGAGAATGCATAAAATATTTGAAATTGTTGAAATCGTTGATTATTTAAAGAAAGAATATATTTTTGCGAACAAATAAAAATAAATCTTATTCCATATTTTCACTTAAGATAATCTGAGAAGCTTTCATGCGATCTCATACAATTGTAACATAATAGAAGGAATTCCTACTTGCGCGCAAAAATTGAGAGAAGATAAAAAACATAGAGGGATAATGAGATTGAAAACCATCAGGACACTGGTGGGAAGCACAAAAGAAAAGCACTGAAGAGTAAGAAAAATATAACAAAAAATATATAAAGAGATGGAGGAAAAAAGAAATGTAGGCAAACGAAAAAGTAAATTAGCAACGAGTACAATGACGTTTTCTTTTTCCTGTTTTTCATCCCGAATTTTCCAGTTTGTGTCCTTTGCCGTTTGCTGCTTTATACTTGAGTTTATCATAAAATACACACGCAAATAAATAACAAACTTTTGCGCATGTATATGTGCAAAATTTTCAAACACGGATGAAGTAAATTCAACAAAATGTATGCGCAAAGTAAGTGAAACAAGATAAAAGCAGGATAACAAAAGGATAAAAGCATGAGTATTATGACAGAATGTGGGTATGTTTAAACAAAGGGAGCATTGACAAAAATATACTGAGAAAGGTAAATTAACAAAAAAAATTAATTAAGGATTGAAGAAATTATCCTATTTCAAAATGTTAGGATGTTTACAACAAAATAAAAAAAAGTAAACTATTAATGTAAAAAGCACCCCTAATTAAAAGTAAATCATAGGTGGATGTTTTTAGCCAGATTAAAAACGGGATTGGAAAGTTTAAATCGTATTATCATGAGTCGAACTACGATTCTTTCGAGATATCCTCACAAAAACCTCCTCGGAAATACCTCCTTGGCTGGCAAAGTTACTTCCCGATTTGGTTCAAACTTGGTAGGCAGATGAGCAGCATCAAGGCGGTTCGAATGACATATCACACGGTCCTGTAGCGCGATTGACTCCCGAGTTATTAATAAAAAACCATCACTGGAATTTGCCAGGACAGCTTTATTAATACAAAACACCTTTTGGCGAAATGGAATTCGCTGGATCAGCTAATAATTAACAAAATAACTGAAAAATTGAATGATTTTATTTCTCTTTGATCAATAAACTATCCTATAAACTAATAGTAGGTATTAGTATTTCAGCTAGGCAACACAAATAACAAAGTTACAATAAATTATTGAAGTGAATTGTAATTTACGTGAAATAAAAATGTTTGGAATTTGTTTGAAGTATTGATTCAAAGCAACAATGATTTTGAAATTTAACGTCTGTCTAAATGAATAACAGGCAAAATGTATGATGTACCGGAAAAGGATGAACAGGACGTGGATGCGTCTGCGTTTGGCGTTATGCTTTTATATGCAGATTCACGTACGCGCTTGCGGTCTCAGCGTTAATTTCCACCGTGGGTGATTTTCCTGGACAACACATGCACTTAACTAAATTACCTAATTTAGTCACCGGAAGCAGTCGCATCTGCGAAACCGGAATTCAAATATTCAAACCATTATATTTGAACATTCATTCAACGTGCCGTAGTCAAAACTAAATGGGGAAATGAGAGTGAGAATGAGTTATTTTTCATTGGAATATTTCCAAAAAATCCTTGAAACATTTCTAAATGTACTTTGAGGTTTTTACAGCTGCATCTATCCTATGATAAATTTATTTGCACGAGTTTTTGCATTTCCCCAGCAATTCTCGTTACGCTCATCAATCACTCGATGAAATTGGAAAAATGTATGAAACGAGTCAGACACCCGTTCATACATATGATTGCTTAACTGCTCTCTGCCACGTGCAAACACATTCACGTGCCCTTATTGCCATCCCTCTTCCACGCTTTCCATTTATCCCATTTTGTTTTTCCGGCAGCGCCCGCATTGGATTTGATGAAGGGAACAAGCACTCAACCGGGTTTTTCCGCCTTGCAGTGCAAACTGAAATTTCCCTCATTTTTCTAGTTTTTCTCTAATAATTTTGCGATGTCTTTCCCCAATGCTTTTGTTTTTCCTATTCGTACATTTTCCAATTTCCTTTTGTTTATCCTCTTATGTTATTTCCGTTGTTTCATTAAATTTTCATCTTCTTCCAAAAAGCATATTAAAATTAAAATTAATATCAAATTGCATTAATGATTTAAAAAATACGAGGAAGAGAATAACAAGGATTGTCATTAATAATGCATTAAGAGTACAACACATCAAGTTCTAACTTTTAAGTCATAATTGCATATAAGTAGGTAATTCACACAACAACAAAGTATAAAAGTGATTTAAAACCATTAACAAAGCCCATATCAATGTTGCACAGCAAATATTAAAGTTCTCTCGAGTTTTTGATATTTTATTTCCGTTTGTCTGACTTTTGATTTCTTTATCAAATCACGGGCAATTGTTGTATAGGATTGCGTGTTTTGTTTATGTGCAGTGAAGTGAAAACTAGCCAAAATGGATCAATAACAATAAATATGTGAAGCGCATGAAACCAATTCTAGTGAAATAGATGTACAAATATTGAATTTGTGCACAATTCAGAGTCTCTCTCGTGTCATGAGTGTGTAAATCTCGTTCGTAATTCATTCGCGGATCATCGATTACCGCAATTGCGTAAACACTCACTTTTCATGCGTAAATCACCCCTCGCTCTTTATGAACTAATAATAAAGCGTTTTGTATATGCGCGATTTATCAACGCGGCTCGCCTATCGATGATATCACGACCAATAAACCAAACACAAATAATTGCAATCAATTGAAAATATGCTGTGTGCGTTTATTATTTGTGCTCCAATTCTAATTATGCTGGTGGCAAGTAAGTATGTTCATTGAGCTTTTGTTTGTTTTATTTTCAAACAAAATGAAGGAGACTAAAGATAAACAAGACAAGTCCTGGAAAAATTAATTGTTTAAAAAACAATAAAATGACAGTATTATATCTACGCCAAATTTATAAACTTAATTAAGTTGATTCAGAAGCGAATAAACTTTTAATTAAAATTATTTAATTCATATTACTAATTATTTAATTACATACAAATAGTAAATGAAATTATGTTATTAGTTAAAAGTTGGTTGAAGTTTAATAATATGAATAGCATATTTGATGAAATGAAGATACAAATTTTCCAAGAAAATTCGAATATTTGGTCAAAATTGAGAATTTGCGTTTGATTAAAAGCATATTTTAATGAAATTTATCCTGGAATTTACGTTACTTTTTGTATAAAATGTACAACAGGGATATGAAGCCTTTTTGTATTATATTACTCCTGTTATTATTTTGGACGCACTCGGCGAAAATGCGTAGGCATCCGAAAAAGATGAAGTGGAGAAAGCGCAAAATTACGTGCGAACGCGAAGAAAGAGACGGATGCGTCCTCCCAATAAGTCGCTGAGAGCTGGAGTGAATTCAATCGAAAATGCTTTCGCGTTTCAGCTCCCGAAAACGTGAATAAACTGAAAGCAATTATCGAATAGCTGAGGAAATCGAAAATTGCTTTTAATTAAAAAAATTCGTCATCAATTTCTCAGCAAAAATAAAATTCTTTTTTAATTTACCCGAGTATTTTATCCAGGCGATGCGCAGGAATTTTACTTGGACGTGGGCAGTGAATTTGATGTAAATCCCTGGCAATATGGCTATGTTTATCAAAATCATTACAAAGGGTTGTCTGCAACCGTACCACAGCGACGACTTGTATACAACTCGCCCCCAGCATCGCAGCCGCCTCCGCAACAGCAGCCAACGCCGACAGCACAGACATCATTGTTGTGTTATCAACAACCATCAACGCCTAATCAACAAGGACGCAAGAAAGAAGTCACTTCAAAAATCGACGCAGCCCTTCAGCAGACGATGCTTGCGGTTGACAATAAACTAAACGCACTCTACGAATTAATCAAGTGCGGCCTGCGCAAAAAGAAATGCACAGAATTAGTTGAAAAATCAGATCAACTATTTGACAGTACAAATTCATCGGACGAAAACGAAAAGGGAGATAGGAAGAGCACGAAGAGTAAAAAACCTAGAAGAAAGAACAAGCGTGGAAAGTCACGAAAAACTAGTGTGAAATCTAATCAATCAAAGAACCGGGAAAAACCCCGTGGAAGAGGATTCAATAAACAGACTAATAAGGATCTGGATGACGATAATGAGGAGGAAAATAACGCCGATGAAGATGAAGAGGAAGATGAAGATAAAGAAGGAAACGCTGATGAAAATACTGAAAACAATGAAGATGATGACGACGAAAATGATGATAATTAAAAGCGACGAGTTTTTCTAATTTTTCATGTTTCTCCATTGTTGTGCGATGTTTTTCCGAATGCTTTTGTTTTTTCTATAAATTTCAAAAAAACTTGAATAAGAAAATACCTAGGATTGTCATTAATAATGCATTAGAAGTACAACATATCAAGTTTTAACTTTTAAGTCATAATTGCATACTTGTGATTTAAATAAGTAGGTAATTCACATAACAATAAAACAAAAAAGTGATTTAAAACATTATCAAAGCCCACTGCAATGTTGCATTTTATTTCCATTTGTTTATTGTTACTATTGATTGATACTTTTTATCAAATCACGGGCCATTGTTAATACACGTTAGTGTGTTTTGTTTATGTGCGGTGAAATGAAAACCAGCTAAAATGGATCGATAACAATAAATATGTGAAGCGTATGAAACCAACTAGTGAAATAGTTTTGGAAATATTGAATTTGCGCACAATTCAGAGTCTCTCTCGCGTTATGAGTGTGTTAATCTCGTTCGTAATTCATTCGCGGATCATCGATTACCGCAATTGCGTAAACATTCACTTATCAAGCGTAAATTACCCCTCGTTTTAGACACCCTTTATGCTTATTTTCCATCCAGCGCTGAGCTAATAATATAGCGTTTTGTGTTTGTGCAATTTATTCGAGTTTGACCGCCTCGAACGCTTCAAGCACTATTACGTATCGATGATTCCACGACCAATAAATCAAATACAAATAGTTGCAATCAACTGGAATTATGCTTTTCGCGTTTATTATTTGTGCTCAAATCCTAATTACGCTGGCGGCAAGTAAGTGTATTCATTAAGCTTCTGTTTGTTTTATTTTCAAACAAACTGAAATAATCAAATACATTCACAATGGAGACTGAAAATAAATTAGATAAATTTAGTGGAAGTTTACATATCCTTACAAATTTTCCGAGAAAATATGAAAATTTGGTCTATATTAAGCTTAGGCGTTTGATTAAAATGAAATTTATCCGGGAATTTACGCAGCTTTCTGTACAAAATGTACAACAGGGATGTGAAACCTTTTTGTATTATATTACTTCTGTTATAATATTATATGATTCTGGACGCCCTCAGCGAAAATGCGTAGGCGTTCGACAAAGATGGAGTGGAGAATGCGGAAAATTACGTGCAAATGTGTAGAATGAGATGGGATGCGTTTGCCAATACGTCGTTGAGAGCTGGAGTGAATTCAATCGAAAATGCTTTCGCTTTCCAGCTCTTGACATTGTGAATAAACGGAAAGTAATTATCGACTAGTCGAAGAAATCGAGAATGGCTTTTAATTATAAAAAAATTCAATTCTTCATTAATTAATCACCAAAAATAAAACCATTAATTAATTATTATTTTATCCAGGCAATGCACGGCAATTTTCCTTGGATGAGGGCAGAGAAATTGATGTATATCCCTCGGAAAATGGCTATGGTTATCAAAGTCTTGCATATAACTCGCCCCAAGCATCGCAGGTACCCTTTGAAGTAGAAATAATAGGAGCAAGAACATATGTGGAAAATCAGGAGAAAGGTGCGCGAAATTTAATCAATCAAAGAATCGAGGAAAGCCCCGAGAAAGAGAATCTAATAAACAGACCGATGACGATAATGAGGACTAGGAAATTATTATGGTTAAAGAGGAAGAAGAAAATAGGGAAAAAATTGTTGCAGAGAATACGGAAGAGATTGAAGAAGAGGCCGAGCATTTCCATTGTTATCGAATGAAGATCATTAAAATTGACTTAAGTAATTTCAAGTACCTATTAAGACAGTTTTTTCTTTATGACAGTCATTAATGTTGCTGTAAGAATAGGAATTCCATACTTTTGTTTAAGGGTAAGTGGGTAATTCAAATAACAATAAAGTATAAAAGCTGTTTGTTTGTACTATTGATTGATTTTTCTTATCAAATCACGGATAATTGTTATATAGATTTTTGTGTTTTGTTTATGTGCGGTGAAGTGAAAACTAGCAAATAATGCATTTGTGCACAATTCGAGGTTTCTCTCGTGTAATGCATGTCTAAATGTCGTTCGTAATTCATTCCCTGATCAGCGATTTATTCAAATTTGACCGACTCAAACGGTTTAAGCAATAATTTCACGATCAATAAACCAAACACAAAGAATTATGCTTTATGCATTTATCATTTGTGCTCAAATCCTAATCACGTTGTCGGCAAATAAGTACATTCATTGAGATTCTGATTGTTTTATTTTCAAACAAAGTGAAATAATGAAATAAATATATTTACATAGGGCTACCAAACTTGCCCCAAGTATTGCAGCTACCCCCTGAAGTAGAAATAATAGGGCAAAGAACAAACGTGGAAAATCAGGAAAAAGTAGTGCGAAATCTACTTAATGAAAAAGCCGGGGAAAGCCCCGAGAAAGAGAATCTTATAAGCACACCCATGTTGATAATAAGGCGGTTTAAGAGATGTTTGATAAAGAGGAAGATGAAAAAGGCGAAAAAATTGTTGTTAAAAATACAGAAAATATTGAAGAATTTTGTCCATATTCGGATAACATTGAAGAAGGAGGAACCGAGCATCTTCATTATTTCGAAATGAAGATAATTAAAACCGACTTGTTTCCTTAAGCAAAATTTAAGGAAACTTTTAACGAATGAAATAATTACCTATTTAATGAAAAATGATTGTTTATGATATTATTGATTGATAAATTTGAATTTGAATTGCAATTACAAGCCAATAAATTCAAAAGTGGAGCAGTTAATTAATTAATCATTCAAGTGAACGTATTTGATGATGAAAATGATATTGGGCAAATGCGTAAAAGCACTGGAACGTTCAGTCGTTTATTGGGTTGAATACTTATCGATCCGTCGAATCGCTAGCTTCGTTTCGCATTTACGATGCATTTTACGATCCTTTAATAACACGTTCGTTGGCACTTCGCCTACGCGTTTTTCGCAAGCTGTAGTTATGATTAATGTGCACATACTCGTCTCACCATTATAATCTACTGGGTATAGGTTGAAGGAATTTTTTGCTAAATAATATTTATTAGTAAATTATAATTGCAGTTTATTTTCTTCTAATGTCATAATCCCTAAGCAAAATAACAGGAAAATCTTTAAAATAAGCATAAACTTTTCCTGGATCTGATTCGACAATTTCATCGTACTCATTGTCATAAGGATGAGGAGTAACCCAATCTGGATTCATAGTTGTAGTTTTTGGTCTTCTTGTTGTTGTACATGGTCTTTTCGTTGTTCTTCTCGGTCTTCTTGTAGTTGTTCTTTCTTCGCTCTCTTCGTAGCTGTAATTTTGGTTATGATGTCCATGCCCATGACCATTACCATGACCATAATGGTTACCATTATTACCATGTCCATTACCATGTCCGTGCCCATGACCATTACCATGTCCCATACCATTACCATGCCCATTTCCGTTTCCATGCCCATAATGGTTTCCGTTATTTCCATGTCCATGCCAATTACCATTCCCTTGACCTTGACCCTGACCACCAAACAATCCCTCCAGCCCAAAAATAGGCGGCGGAGTTGGTGGTGCAATAATTGGCGGAGGTGTCATTTGATTATTGTTGTTATTTCCGCCGAAACCCAGTAAACCAAACGGATTCAAATTGAGATTTAATTGGCGTTTGGGACGTCGGCCTTCATCTCCATAAAGATCAAGGACATGAGCTGGATCCTCTTCGTGTTCTTTACCAACACCTTCACCAAAGACATGTAGCTGCTCATGTATTGTAGCTGCTTCACCTAAATATCATTACTGTTAATATCAATTTTTTTCTAGCAATTAACATTAAATGCCAATAAGTGTCAAAATGATTCGTCATACTTACAACAAAAAGTAGAAAGCAATCCAATCGCTATACACATATAAATTACATTAATCATTTTATAACTTTCATTAAAACTTTAAAACTAAAATGTTTCAAAACTTTTAAGGCAATGAATGCACTACACTTAACAGAAATTCAAACTAAACTGCTATTTCATAAAAGCGAAAAGTCCAAGTTATTGAAACAAGATTAGCAACATTCGTCTACAAGTAGAAATAATAAATATCAACAAAAGAAGGGAGGAGCATATGGCTTAATGACTATTTATCTGGAAGTCATTAATTCATAGACTCGTCGACTATCAACAATAATAATGCTTCAAAATACATATCGTAAACTCATAAGCATAATATTATAATATAAAAATGAACTAATCGACGAAATACATGAAATCGTAGTTAATTATACCTCATGCTATAAATTCATATCCATCGCCCAAATTCTAGCTTAGTTTTGACCAAAACTACAACAATACAGGAACGCAAACTATCCTAGACTTGTAAGTTATAAGATTAGGTAAGTATGTCTATTCTATTCTATTCTATTATAACAACCAGTCAAGCGTCACATTTAAGATTAGGAAACACTTATTAGTCAATCAATACCTGTTTTTATGCTAAATAATATTTTTGAATACTTATTACCTGCTTATTTCACTTACTAACCAATAAGGACTAAGAAAAACGAAAAACAACAGAATTTAAACAACAAACAACAATATCAATTATGCATGAATAGTAGGTACAAAACGTCAATAAAAATTAAATAATTATAAATTTCATAACACAAACAGCATGAAATTAATTTAATATTCACTGAACATAATCGAAAATAATTGACATTATTACAATCAAGTAACAAGTAATGAAAACCTTATGCTAATACAGTAAAACCTCGCAAAACAAACGCTTCCATAAGGTGTGATTCGTTTAACGAGCAACATAAGTCGTAAAATACTGATTAACTTAACGAACGTTGTTTCGCATTACGAACGAATTCGACGATTCTTTTCTATCATGTTATTATCGTATTCAATACAAACATAGCTTATACTAATTTTATTATAATAATGTTGAGATCTCTTAGTATACAAAAAAATTCAAATTCAGTAAGAACCAAATTTCAAGTTTAAACGACGTACCGCGCGCATTTTTCTAAATGTTTATACGTGTTCTAAAAATGTCGCCGAAGAAGAATCCGCAAGAAAGCAGCTCGAAGAGACTAAAAATCATCTTACATATTTAATCAGACATAAGTGCAATGTACTTTTTTCAGCATGGAACGCATTAATGTATTTTACATGAATTTATATGCTAAAAATTGCTTCGCTTAACGAACGTTTCTTAGAAGTAATAAAGCTCGGACCGAATTAGATTCGTTATGTGAGGTTCCACTATAGTTCACTATTTATTAAGCTAAATATACCTACTTGATGAATTAATGCAATAATTGCATATGAAATAATGCAACTTTGATAATAGACAGTGAGTGAAATTTCCATTATATTTGCACATCCGTTTGAAATTTAATGTGGGTATAATTACGTTCATTGCGTGAATAGTGCGATAACCGCAAACATGCGTGAATGTTCATAACTTGAATTGCACGTACGTCTATTAAATTGCACATGGCCAATTGAAATTGTTAACTGCATTTACATTGCAAATGCAATGGTCAAGTTTAAAATGACATCTTCTCGTCTAACAAACAGTTCACTAATTGGATTGACACATGTGTCAAACTGAGCATTTAACTGCTGTTAATTAGCTGCTTATTGTGTTCTAGCGTTTTAATTTTTTTAAATTAATTACTACGTGAATGCCGGTTTGATACGCAAAGGACAAAAGACAAAAGAAATATTTACAATGTAGTAAAATTCAATTAAAATTAAATATCAAAGCCCGCAATATTTGAGTTGCCATTATCTCGGTTATTGCTAAAGGACAATGGAAAAACGGAAGAAGATGCCATCGGGGAACGTCGTAAAGTCAAGAGCGAGAAGGCAATGGTAACAAAAACGAGACAAGCATGAAACGATCATCACGTCTCCCTAATTTAAGCATGAATATTTCATATGGCTTTGTCTGCCATTCGAAAAGCAACAACACGTCACAGGCATTATAACAATGTGTTCGCCAAACTGCCAGACTGCGAGAAAATCCATGCTTATCACGGGTGGAAAACAAGGATACTGAAGGTAGATTGGACATTGTGTTCGTGGCGGCCGCGGCGGCAGAACGGGCGGCGTAACCATGAGTGTGAGCTTTTATGCCAAAACAGCAGCAAAATGACGCATTTTACGGGCGGTTTTAATGACCGATTTCAGCCATTCGGTCGCCGACCGATCGTAAACGAATGAATAAGGACGTGCGATACAGCGTAAATCCATTATATATAAAGTGTTTCGATAAAAACTGCCCTAAATCTAAATTCCCATTTGATATAATGGCGCCATTGACATATGTCCAAGATAAAAACTGTATGAAGCTAAATTTCAGTATAACTTCTAAGTTTCCAATTGTGAAGAAATTTAAATATTACACTCGGTTTATTTTTAATTGTTTTTTTTTTGTTATTGAAAACCAAGAAACAAAATCCGGGAGTGCATCATCCAATAAACAAACAAAAAAACCAACATAATGAATAACCATTAGCAATATTTCTTTATACTTCACTCTTAATACTTTTGTAATAAGCAATTATTTTTGTAATCACTGCCGGCAATTTAAAAGCAGTTTTATGCAATTTTTCCACTACTTGTTAGAGAGAAACAACTGAATGAGTAGCCATTCAGGTGATTCATTAGTATTGCAGAGATAACTAATGGAACGAAGCATTATTAATTCATGATCTAATCGGTTTGTTTTATTGTATCGCAATGAGTCGTGTTTGAAGAAGCGCTCTTTTTTTATTGTAGTTTTCCAAAAGAAACGCAGATATATTCAAAACGTGAAGTTTCAAGGAGATTTAAACACATGCGTCGTGATTTCGTATTTTTCTATCATTTTTTTTCTGGTTAGAGTGTAAAATTGTTCATAATTTTTGTTATTGAAAGTAGCATTTAAAAATTAATAAATAAAGATTAAATATTTAACATTTTTGTTTTGGCACTAGTAAATTTATCTACGTAGAGGATTTACCAGTTAATTATTAGTGTTGTTTATTTAATTATTACTTGATCATTTATTATAATTACTAATTATGAATTTTCATATTTATTGCAAGTGTAAAATTTCTAAGTCAAAGTCATCACGATTTAATAATTAAAGATATCTTGTTTTCCAATGATTGGATTTTTGTATTATTAGTGGAAAATTATGCAAGAAAAATAGAAAATCCAGTCATGATTAGTGATGATTTAAAGCAGAGAAAAAGACAGAAATGAAATGAAATGAAAAATTACTTGAAATTCAGGAAACATTAAGACGAAGAGGTCGAAAGTTCAAACGTGAGTTGCATGCGCAATTCGCAAATGTTGTTAATGTAAATTCATCGAGTGAATAACTTAACGATAAAGAATGTTATGATAAAGCATCTTCCGCAATTGCGATTCTTACTCATTGTTTCTAATTTGATTTATCATAAGTGCTTATTTTAAGATTACTTATTACTGCTGATTAGCATAATACGAACATTCGCTGAAATTACATTAGACGTAAATAAAATAATTCAAGTTTAATGGTAATGAAATTCATTTTCATTAATTGCAAAGCTTTATAAGCGTATAATTGTTTATTAAATTGATAATTTGTGAGTTATCAACTTATCAACTTATTTATTCATCATATCAATAAACATGAAAATACAATTAAATCAACTATTAATCAATTCATTGTTTTTTTTTTATGAAGCATTTAAGTGTGCTAATGAACATTTAATTTCAATTACATTCTCTGAAGTATTTTTCATCCATGAATTTAACACATTTTAATTAAATATATGTATAAATTAAATTTATTTAATTAAATGCATCCTCATGTTCAATTTTATTGATATTATTCTTGTGAAATAATTAATGAATTTGAACTAAACAATCAACAATTACACAAAACATTTTAGCAATACCTATTACAAATTCAGCAGATATTTTTGAATTAATGAGTAAACACATTAATACATCAATTCACTTGCTTAATCACCAGCTGCTAATTAGCTGTGCACAAGTAATATTTAACTAACACATCACGCTTAACACGATCTTGAACATCTTACTTATTCTCACCTCTAGCAAATTTTATAGATTAGTAAATATGATTAATAAGCACTTCAAAGATGTGTTGTAGGTATGCATATAAATAAATATAAAGAAACATGTGGAATGCATTGAGATAATAACTGAAATGATGATAAGTAATAAAGTGAGATAAAACATGAAACATAACGATAATCACATCTTTATGGGAAATCTATTACTAATCGATAATTATTACTCACATTAACAACAAGGAGAGAAGAAGAAATATACGCCTTGCGGAATCGTGTAATAAAATTACCTAATGAACATGGAAAAATATTGCCAATAAAAATGTTTGCTAATAGCAAATCAACACTTCCCTGATTATAAGCACATTAGGAAATATTTATAGTCATAAATTATTCTAGAATTAATCATTCATCTGCATAATTAGAAAAAGACTGCTATTGTCCTCACTACTTTTGCTTAATTTCTGTAATATTAAGCAAGAACACTAAAGTTATTTCGGTAAATAAAAAATTGTCACTAAATTCTAATTTACATAACTTTAAATGAAACATCTATTAATATTGCATGAATAATAATATTTCATTAGAAATAAATTTAACATGCGCGTCTTTTATTTTTAAAAATGCTTTCATAAATGATTTACGCAATAAATTGCAAAGAAAATTTGTCTTTCTTACGAAAAGCGCAAGCGGGCAAAAAAAACGAAGATAAAACACATGAAACTTGTTTCATTAAAATTTCTATCATCCATAAGCGGATTACGCCATAATTGCAATTTGCAAACTCCACGTGTATAACGTAAGATGTAGGTGTACGTGAAGCGGAACAATTAAAAGTAATAAGAACGGAGCAGTCTGCAAGCAGAGCTGAAAGAGTGGGTAAACAAGTGAAGAGCGGCGTAAACAAAACTAATTGAAAATTCAATTCAATTTCCCAATGTTTTAATGTATTTTCCGTGTTTTCCGGATGGCACCTAATAATATTCTGCGTTTGTTTTTCATTCACCAATTTTTCAGTTTCACAATTTTCTCATTTTAGATATTACATTCTTTTTCAAATTACAAAATTTTCATCGTATGCTTTAATTATTCGAAAAAATGTTTTTACTAATAATAATTGCAAAAATTATAAAATTCTTTCGCAATGTTAACTAAGAAATTTTATAAATATAAAAAATTCCCTTATGTGCAAAACAGGAAGTAAGAAATTGGCAATTATAATTGAATAAAAATTCAAATGCATTTGCAATAATAATGTCATGGTTATCACCTTTAATGCATGCGCTTACTATTTAAACATTTACCAAAGACACATGCTAACTAATTAATTTATAACACAACATTAAATTCGTTAAACTGTCCTCAAAGAGATACAAATTTAGCAGTTGATTTGATTAGCATTAGGATATCCGATGCGCAATTGTCTATGAAGTAATAGCAATCAGCATAAATAAAGAAGACTAAAGGGCATCATGAAGTAACTCGAATGATGTCTCAACTCAAATCCGCTTAAGGGCCAACTCAATGCAATTAGATAATAGGATTGAATCATAAAAGCAATTTGCACAATTTACTATACTAAATCATCCACGTACTGAAACAATTGATTGCAATGCGGAAATGACAATCAAACTCACAATATCCTACAAAATCTTTTATATTTTAAGAACCAAAAGTAATGCGTGCAATGCCAATGCAAGAATTGCAATAACCATGGCAACCAAAGACAAACAAACACAAGTGTGTTGTTGGCGAACGCAATGTCCATAATACAATAGCCGAGACAGTTGGAAACAGTTGAAAACAATGTGGCATATGTCTGGCTTCGGAGATGTTGTGTATTTATGTAGCGAGAAGAAAGATGCTGGATATAAAAGGTAATCGCATAGCAAGTCAATGGCCAGTCAGACGTCGAATGCCAACCTTGTCCGATTGCCGATATTTGCCGCCTGCCACACGGTTAATTCCGTATGCGAATGTGTGTAGAGTACAAAAAACATATATGAATGTGTGCGATTTGCAAAAGTGAACGAAAGCATCCCATGCTCAGCACTCATTCGTCTCTTCTTTCCTCGGCCGTTTGTTATTTAAACTTGGTGCTTCAAACTTGACTCATTTCGTTACGTTCTTACGCTCCGCTCCGGTGATTCATTCGTGGCAGAATTGAGTGAATAAGTGAATAGTCAATTGAACATTTGAATTCTTCAATGATGTGCGACAAATTGAAAATCACCAACGCATTTTGCGTTGTGCTATTTCTGGGATTAATGTGCATTAATCTCGAATCATGTGGTACGTCCTAAAATAATTTGCATGCAAATATGATAAATAGGTACTAATTATTCGCTCATTAATTAAATAGCTGCAGCACCAATTGCATTGGCATCAGCTCGGCAATTTCTTCCTCCCATGCCTGGTTATATTCCAGTGTACATTCGACAGGGGGATACACCACTAGAAGATATTAATTTGGATCTCGCTGAAGCTTTTCGCGCACATGCCATAAAATATAATCGTTTGAGCACCGCATTGGGACGTGCGCAAAACGCTCTTCATCGCCCTGATGCTAAAGAACAGAAAAAAGAAATCGAACACGAAAAACCTGAACGCGTACCTGCCACCAAAGAGGAAGGTCACCACCATAATCAACACGATCACCACGAACATCACGACCACCATCACGACCATCACCACGTCCATCCGCATCATCGCGAGGAAGATAAGAATTCGTTTATACAAAAAATTAAACCCAAGCTCAATTAATGTAATAATTATATAATTTTGGATAATTGATGAGCATATATTCGTACAAATAAATGTATTTATTCATTTGTTTTCTTCATCTTTAATAACAATGCAATGTAATAAATAATTAATTACCACTTTACGCCCCAAAATGAATTCAGAGATTTTTCATCAACATGTTTAGAAACCTGACCCTATTCTATCGTAGGTATATTTAAACGTTATCTAATCTCGATAACAACTAATAAAGATAACACAGCACAGGTAAGATTTGTCATTTTCATCCTACGTTTTAGTCAATGATTTGTGCTTACTTCGTTTCATCATTATGAATTGTTCAATAACGTTTTAATCAATAAAAAAGTGAGGTACAATTGAAGCCAGAAGAACAACAACCAATAAATACCAGTAAGTAGTAATTCATTCGTATTTCATAATTTATAACATTATTGTTAATTGCTGTAGTTAATTATATAGTACGCTATTCATATTTGCGATTGGTAATTTCCAAGAGATTAAGAGAAACCAATTTTTTACTATTATCAAGCTCAGTGTTAACTCAGTGAATTGATAAAAGTAGACAATAATTTGAAATCGAATGAGTAAAACATACAAATATCATTGGGTTTGGCCTCGTATTGTGTTTAAAACTTAATGACTCATAAGTTTTATTATCTCATTATATACTAATACAAGTAGAATTTCATTTCGTCATCAATTACATGGATTTCCTATTTTTGCAATTTGATCAATAACTTTACGAAAAGAAACACACTAAGCATAATTCAGATAAGATTAGAAAAGGGTTGGTTAAAGAATCAATAACAGCAATCATTATGTAGTATTTTAAATCAATACTACATAATCTTATCTTATTATTACTCTTCTGAACAAATTTGCCAAGTGCGTTACTTTGCTAACTTTGCAATGTCTGTAACTCGAAATTGTAATACTTTAAATACTTCTTTTGCAGTTAGACAGATGAAACATTAAGAAATGTCGTTCACAGTTATATTATTATTAATTGCTACGGCAACACATCAAATTACTGCCATTGGTGATGCTGATAACAAAGCTGAAAATAGTGGAACAAGTGTGGCAAGCGGTCTTCTAGATTGTTATAGTAAACCGGAATTAATCCAACGCGATGATCGCTTACCATCCACTATTAATGTTCTAATTGACCTAATTCGTCAAGCTGAGGATGCTATAAGAACACAAGATGCACGTCGAATGGCTGTCCAATTAATCCATAGGTTAATATTGCAATTATCACTTACTAATTAACTTTCAATAATCTATCAATGATTATAGATTCCGTCAAGATGGTATTGTAAAAACTGGTGCTAGTTCAGTAGTTTTACCTTACGCGCCACGTGGAAAGCAACATGCTAAGAATAAAATCATCCTGAACGAATTGGTTCCTGGTGATAATTCTCCATTTCCAAATAGTTCCTTTACTCCCCCAGAAATTGTAAGTTGAATGCTAATATCAGATTCAAAATATTATTCTGAATATTTCAGTGTGGATTGCACTTTATGTTATCCAACTCTATCGCAAGGGAAGTTCGAGGAGACGAATACCAAACATGTAGATTAATTGGGCAGTATCGTAGACGTCCAAGGGCGGCTGAAGATAAACGAGAACCGTTAGAGGAATCAGTAGTTGCGTAAGTTTTACGAAATTAATACTTTCTTTGGATTTATATTTAATGTAAATAATAGAACTGGATTCAATTCAATTACACGAGATGTAAGCGATTGTCCAATTGAAAATGGGGTGGTTTACACTCAATGGGGTGATATTCAAGCTGGAACTATTTTAACAGCGATTGCAGCTGGTTTGGAAACACAAAATATTGCAAGTACATCTGGAGAAGTTGATAGCAGATATGCAGTTACTTTAGCTGGTAAAAGAATAATAGATTTATGTATACAAAATTCTTAAAATTTCATTTATTTAAGGTGATCTTGTTGAAGTTGCTTTACAAGAAGGTATAAAAACCAACGAATTCACAATTGGTACTGCTGGTGAATGGAGAAGTATTCTGGCACCACAGTCATACTATATAGGTAGTCAAAAAACCATTTATTTAACGAATCCAGAATTACGTGCGGATATTGATGGATTAATTCTTGCCATGAATGTACGCAAATGGGTCGATACGTATCGCAGTTTAAAAGTGTCACAATTATTAGACATGTACTATTCAAATCGCGGTGTTTTTAATACGGGTCTTAAAGCATGCAATCGTAATAAGAATTTCACAACTTACACCGGCAATCAAAAATTACTCAATCAAGCGAAGAGTTTTGGGTATTTGTATGACGATCAAACTACGTTGGATGGATCACCAAGTAAAGAAAACATTGATACACTTGTCACACAAGCTGTACGAAAATTCGATGCAACTGTTGGTAATTTAAAGCGAATTCCAACTTTAGTATTAATTTTAATAATAATATTGACATTTCAGCACTGATTGCGGACACTCCGTGCAATGATAACGATTTGGATAGAACATCAACCGATCTTATAATTGTACTTGACACGAATTGGAAGTATGAAAACATTTATCCCAGTCTTGCGTATATCTTGGATAATTTGGATGTTAATAAATATGATAGTTCTTACACTGTTATCAATGCGACTGATGGCAGGACCATTGTTAATTTAACTACGAGCCTGGCAAACTTCCAGCAGGAAATGCGCCAAATGTATAACCAAAGTTATAACAGCTACAGTGAGTAATTACACATTTATCATTCGTAATAATTATTATTTACTGCTGCTGTTTGAAATTTTAGGTGAAAGTGCATTTGATCCTTATAGATTCATGGATGAGGTTGCTAGAGTTAATAAGGAAAGAGTTACAATTTACAATCAAGAATCGAAAATTGGCGGAAAATCAAGCACTGTTTTGATTGTTACGAAATCAACCGATTCTAATCATGGTGGTTACATTCAAGAACAAGCATCATCCGTTTATGATCCATTTTATCCTGGTATTAATGTTTGCTCAAAATAATGAAAGAATAATGATTAATCTATTTTTAAACAGACACACATTTCATTGTACTTGGAACTGCAAATCGAGAAACTTATAATAGTTATGTACGCAATCCTTCAACGGACATCTTCACAATTCCAGAAACACCTAACAAGGACTCTGATGTCGTTGGCACATTGAATTCAGTTGTATCACGTATTAGAGAAGGTTAGTTTAAATAATTTGATTAGTCTTTATCATTTATGCTCAATATTTCATCATAGCACCTAGGAGAATTGTTAATCCACGATGCAATTACCTAATGGATGGTGATACAAGTTCGAATGATATTCAACTTTATGTTGAGCCAGGCACAACAAATTATTACAAAATATCACAAAATTATCTGACTGGAGAAAATAGCAAATCAGTAAAGCTGCGAGGATCGAGTGCAACTCCTTTGGCAATTTGCACATCATCATCCGAAGCACAACCGAAATTCGACAATACCGAATGCGATGTTCTAGATGGAAATGAAAAGGAGTTTGATTTATCATCAGGCTCAAGTTTTTATTTTTCCATACACGCAGACCTTTTCAAAACAACTATAAACAACCAGTGCAGTGGTAAGTTTGATAATATTCCAAAAATTTTACTGTAGTAAGGGTTGTTAATTTTTCAGATGAAGGATGCAGATTCCCAGATAATATTAAATTCACAGTTCATGTAGAGGGATTAACTTGCAGCCAAAATAGTGCATCCACAATGACATCATCACTAATTCTATTTATTACAACATTTTTATTATATTTTTTCAAATTCAATTAAACATTCTCCGCTAATAATTCAATCAATAAGTTCACAAATTTGACAGTATAATAAAAATGTTTAGTTACCTGTATAAAATACATGTATTGATTTGTAATACCTAAATATAAAATATGACTTCTTTGTTTACGTTCAATGATAATTATTATCATTAAGCACATACTCGATTAGAGATAAGCATTACTCATGTGTTTGCACTTTGTTTGTCACATACTAGTAGGTACACTTACGCGTAAGTGAATTAATGGTTCAACATGCAAGTGCGTGAAATATGTACAAAGCTTACAAGTGTTGTACTGCTGTTGATTGTGACACAAATAGTTGTAGAAAATGGTGACGCGTTTACGTCGTCAAAAATTCCTGAACACTTAAGCGCGTGTTACAATGACTCGATGAATTTATGGCCCCGAGGGCAACATCCACCTCTGTACACGCGAACCCTAGTGGAACTTGTGCGCAAATTAGAGCACAATCGTTCGGACCCAAACTTGCGACTCTTCAGCAACGCTCTACTACACACAGCTAAACTCGATGGCGTACAACGAGGAAGTGTCACGAATAGTAACCTAAACCTCATCCCGTACAGGGCCTCTGGCTATGAATTTATTCGCCATCAGCTATTAATTGACCATTTAACACCGGGCCAAGTCCTTGGACCGCAATTTCCCGAAAATTTAAAACCACACGAGTTATGTTTATTGCATTTCATCATTTCCGAATCCCTAATGAGAAAGTCACGTGGCGATGAATTAAGCACGTGTCCAATGATACATGACAAAACTGAAATAGGCAATGACAATGGGGAGAGTCAATGTCCAATGAAAATGGGCGTAATGCATACGCAGTGGGGTAGTGTGTCAGTGGGTCCTTTGATTTCGGGTATCGCATCAGCCCTTCAAAGGGACCATATTGCTTTGGCTAAGCTTATTGCTGTTATTACTGCCATAAATGAATCGAACCCTCAGGAAAATAACACTTTCCCAACTACACGCGATATTTCCAAAGAAAACGTCCTCAACAACAACAACAACAACAACAATATCACAGCGTGAAAGGGGTCGGGAACTTGATAAGGAAGAAGTGGATAATATCTGGGTTGCAACCTTGGGTGGAATACTTGCGCAGGTGGTCGTTAATCAAGTGTCGGCGCAACCGCGAGTGCTTTCCGCGGGAAAATGGAACGACACGCTTTTACCTCGTACATTCTATTTAAATGCTTATCACTGGGATGTCAACAATGCAGACATACTTGGAGGAATTGATGGTAAGTTATTTTGCCACATAAAAAAAGCGCAAACTCATATAAAAATAAATTATTTGTACGTTTCCTGAAAGTAAATCCTTAAAGCAAAACGTTTTCAATTAAATTCAACACCAGATTTCTCGGCTTTTTTTAGGAAAAAAAAACACCCTGCAAATCCTTTATCCCGGTTACCAAATCCACGTGGCAATAAATGCAGTTCTTTACCTGCAAAGGATAAATATAATGAAGAAAATCACAGAAATGATTTCCTCTTTGAAAATCACACGAGAAATGGCTTACAAATAGCTACGTAAAATGAGCGAGCGAGAAGAACACAGGGATATAGAAAAGGATTAAAGGACGCTTGCGCTAAAATCAATAGCACTTGAAAGTTTGGTGCAAAACAAGCACGAAATATACGCGCGTAGTGTAAAAGGCCTTCCAATTCCCGTTTGCCAACAGCGACACGTGCTGATTAATCCTTTCCCGCCAGCTTGCGTCCTTTCGTCCTTTGTTTGAGCAGCACGCCCGTCTCAAATGCTGCTTGCTACACTTTGAAGCATTCATCTAAGTGCTGTTTATTTGCTCTTTTCTTCGTCTGGTGCGTTCCTCCTGTGAAACAAGACGGAAATGTTCTTCTATTTCTTAGCGCGTATCCTTTGAACGCCGTTGTTTGCATTATTAATACGAAGCGTTTAGAAAGGTGTTACAAAGCGTTTATGGCTCGAGTGGCTATAAACAAGATTAATTTTTAATGTTGGCAAATTCTTGCTTGGAAATCTAATATTTCCTAAAGGGAAAAAATATTAATGGTTAATTAAATTATGTATAACTTGATTTCTCTTGCTATTAATTTAATGCCAAGAAGAAAGTTTAATTAATAAAAATCGAGAGCTAATGCCAGTGAAATAGACATTATGATTTTCTTATCATAATGTAGAAATCCAGAGCAAGGATAACAGAAGAAAAGAATGAAAAACAAGAAAGTTGAATCATCTAATATGAGCTGGCATTGTAATTCAATAAAGGACAATTTCTCATTGAGTTATACAAGTTTAAAGGACAGAAATTCCTTGAAATTCCCAGCGTATTGAAGAATTCAAGAATCGGGATAGACGAACGCGACATTGGCGTGTCGGATGCTCATGTTTCCTCTTCATCTTTCCTTTTTCCTCTTTCCATTTTAAACTCACGCTAGCCTTCTACTTTGCAAACTTAAAGAAAACGATAAAACTAACAACAGAAGAAAAGAATAATTGTTTCAATGTCGTAAAGAGTAACATTTCCCTTAACAGTTCAAGTGACACTTTGAATAAAGTATGTGTTGCAAGTCGCACTCTTCGTAATTGGAAAATTTAATATAAAACACGAGCTTGTATTAAATTTGTAATTTGTGGTCTTTTGTTGTATTTATTTCATCATCACTTAGTTTTGTGCGGCATCGCTAATGAAATACGCGTGTAGCAATTAATTGCAAGGGTGCACTGAAACGCAAACGCAACAATTTAAATGTGTGAAGTTGCGTTGCACGTTCACGAAATGTGACGTATTCATTTGAAGTAGAGAACGTTGTCTAGCAATTAAATTGAAATTATCGTGCGCATGTCTAAAATTGCTGGCAATTACACCCTGTGAATCAGGGTGATGATGTTCACACACAGCCACAGACAATCAACGCTTTCGTTGATGCTCACCTACGCATTGAAAGGTTGTAATACATACACAAGTGAGCTTAATACACAAACCACAGGCAACGCTTGCGCATTCCGCAGCTTTAATTAACTTGTTATCACTGTTGCTTTGTCGGAAATTTAATTCTATTACAAATTATGCCAAAACACGAGATTAAAATTTGATAATTTTATTATAGATTGCACCGCCTTTAAATTGGTTATTAATTAAGCAATTACCACCTTCTATATATCTAGTAATTAATGATTGAATGAGATTGAAGGCTGAATGAAATATGAATGATGAGGAAGTAAAAAGAAAAAGTAATAAAAATGTATATGCAATGCAAAAATGTTTATTTGATTCCGCTGTTGTTTGCTGCGCCACAGCAATGAACGAGGAGAAAAAGCGCGGAAAATGCGTTAAGTACACAGTAGAAAAGTTTCCGGATACTTTTGCTACTTTTCCAACAACTTCAATAATAATTTCGCAAGTTGGAAAAGCACTTTTATGAATTTCTCTTTGCGTTTTATGGAAATTTCCTTATAAATATGGATGGTGGAGTTTTTACGTCTCTAGAAGAGTTTGAGTCATTTAATAAAAATATTTAATTTTTTTATCAATAGTATTACAAATTATCTGTAAAAATAATTAATAAGTTTAATTGGAATCCCTACCAGATTCTTCTTAAATCTATTGAATCAGAATTCAATAGAAATCCAATAAGAATCTAACAATAATCCTATCAATATCCAATTGGAATTTTCAAAAATTACTTTATAAAAAATGGTTAAAAATTCGAAATCCACCAAATTAGATGTAATTACATTGCTATCCAATAAAACTCACGTATTAATTTTTAAGGAATATTTCAAAGTTAGAATTTCTTCATTTACAGCCTTGATCCTGTCAATGGAGATCCGGAAATGGCTGGACCAATATCCGGCTGTACGCCTTTTCCAGCTCATTGACATGTACTATTCGCCACGCGGCATCGCCTACGATCCCTCGTTTCGTGCCTGTAATCGCTTCAATAAACTGGATGAAGTTCTTAGCAATCACGATTTGGTCCATCAAGTAAGCCTCTAACATCACCTTATCTAAAAAATTAAAACTATTTATCCATTTCGTAGGTATCAACAATTGCGAAATTGTTAAATGAGTATGGTGATTACAAAAATTCAGTGGATATTAATCAAATTCAAATGTTGTCTGAAGCAGTCGTTAAGGAATTTAAATCTGCAAGAGGTAAATAACTTTTCCGTACAGACAAACCATAGAACCCCAAACGAATATTGTGGGTCATCTTTAAGGTCAGATGATATTAGCATCACTTCACTTATTTTGAACACCCTTATCAGTCACATAAATCAAATTATATCTGGTCTAAGTATCAGATTTAACAATGCATAAAAGCACCCGCTTTGAATATCATATTATCCCAAAAACGAGAGCAAATAAAAAAGGAAAAATGGGATGTAGTCGACCGAATAACCGGAAAAAGGATGTGCATACTTGCATAATCCCCAAAATCCATTATACTGCCAAATCGATATCCCTTTATTCCTTTGAACCCGTCAGCGCGTAAATATACCAAGATGAAACGTTAAATTATGCAATTGAAATAGACATTTATAATTTCGTTTTGTGCTCTCGTATCTCACAAGCAGCAGCTAGGTAATTTTTGCATAACAGCCATTTTATATTTCTGCAGCGTCAATAATTTCCGGTTGGCAAGCGTGTGAAGAACCAACCAGCCCTGATAATGGTAATAGCAATGACATTAATACCCCTGGTGCACGATGGGAAATCCTGCTCGTTACGGATCACAGCTACAGTAATTACGACATCCAACAATTGCTTGCGTAAGTAGAATGGGCTGAAATAAAATTCATATTACAATCAAATCGATATTTCAATTATTACGATTCCCTTTTGCATTTTTCATTTGATCGTTAGTGCAAAATGGAATTTTACTGATTGTATAAGTCGTTCGCTTTGCATATTAATACGAATAATTTTTACGCACGTGTCAAGTCCGCACGTGCCATTTAATACTACAATTTGCAGAATATGAGGCAAACGGCAAATTGGCATCGTATTTTCGTCCAATTAGCGCTTTAGTTATGCAAATTCCAATTAAGCAACGTTAACTTTTATACTTCAAATCATTTTACAATATTCAAGTAATCAAAATGGCAAATACCAAATGGTTCAAGAACAACCCTCTGGACATTAATCATTATGAACTTATGGTATTTAATGAATTCTCGGTCGTATTTCATGAAAAATATGTCATATTCGTAATTGGCACATTTTCCTTGTTTTATTTTAGGTCTACATGTAGAATCATAAACTGGTTGATGTTGCATGCGCGCCTCATAAAATTTTATTGGAATTCTTTCTTGCAGAGCACTCGCAGAAACAGCTGACGTCTCGCATTTTAGCAGTTCGATAGGATTGTTGCATGGCAACGAAGGCAAATGGCTGATTAACGTTACCAATGATATTGTTGAGATCTTTTCCGCGTTAGCGACATTGCCCAGCAATGAATGTAAGTTAATCATTCATCTGTTTGTCCTTAATATTCACAATTTTAGTCTAAAAAAAGAAACAAATATTTCACCATGAAATAACTTATGATATATGATGATTGATATGTTTCACATTATATAGGATATATGTGCTGGAAAATAGTAGAATTTGACAATTTACAGGGCCAACAGGACTTTCACTAACTCGCTGCATGCATCAGATCATCACCTATTATCAATCAGCGAACAATTCGCAGGATGGAATGGCCTTTGAGCGTCAAGCGAGTAAACCGTATGGAAAACTCATTGCAGTCCTAGCCCAATCTTCATCACTCACCGACAGCGACTTGCTTGGCGTGCAGCATTCTATTGATACGCTCCGGGGAATGTCTCCGGAAACCCATATCGTGTACGTCACGTCAGCGGCAAACGAAAGGAGCTTTGCGCAATTAGCACAATACACCCGCTCGCAGGTAGCCGTCCTCGAGGCTGCAGGCGATGTGGGGGCGGCTGTGGAAGTCCTTGCTCAGGCAATACGCGTACTGCCTGCGAGCATTGTGGATGTGTTTGCTGGAACCGGCGGTAAATCCAATTTTGAAGACTATCTCACCCCGTATTCGAATGCTGACGCACACGTGTACGAAATCAATGGAGTTTATGCTGCTGCTGCTAATGTTTCTGTCAAGGTAAGTCAATTCTTCTGCAACGATAAAAATAAGCTAAAAACTTACTAGAATATGCCCAAAAGTACTAGAAAGCAGTGGACAAGTTTATTGATTCAGGTTAATATACCCATCACATCCTGAATGCGATTCTTAAACAAATTCACGTTCGAAAGTTGCGAATCGCAAATATGTCGGTCAACAAACAGCGGCAATAATAATAATCGCATTGACGCCGATGACGTGATCGCCTCTCACTTCGGCAGCAGCTGTCTAATCATGCGTGGTAGCAAAGATGGCCACCAATCTTGGATGCTGATGGATAGTCATTCACAATGAGATGAATGTAGAAATTCACGCTAATGAAAACGTTGGCATAATGAGCCGAACAATTGATGAGCGTGCTGCCAAAGTGATATGCGGATAGCGTCTGACGATGGACCATTTATTATACGCTTTTGTTTTCACCAGTTCCAGGGCAGGGGTTATGGCGATCTGTCAATCTGTCCATACGCGTTCACGGACGGCTCATTAGCATCATCAACGCCAACGCAACGCCTGGAGGCGATGAACACCAACGAGTGCAAACGCATTGCGAGTTCAATGGTGAGCGATGAGGTCACTTTCAACGCCGAGGATTATTGTCCGCCACGTGACGAGACGTGCTCCGTACGTTTTGCGGTCGCCGCCGCAAACAGCACCATCAAGTGTGCAGGTATTTGCACTTTTCTTTTCTCTCTTTGCCTACAAAAAAAAACAACAAACAAACCACCATAATATTTGTGAGCCATTCATCAAGCGAGCAAATCAACAATTGCAGTTACCCTCAAAATAATGTTGATTTTTTCGGCTTGTTGTAGAAGTGGAGTGTCGTTATCCGGATCAAATTCTGCTCATGATTGAGACCTCATGGACAAATTCATCGCCCACTCTGATGTTTTCGACATCCTGTTTGTCATTCTCATTGCTTGTTGCTTTCGTATTGCTCTTGTGAACATTTGAATAACATTTACCAATCAGTTGTTTTCATTTACCAAAGAACAACGCCATTTTGTCCTATGAATTATGAGTTAATCAATGCAGATATTCATTAGCGAGTAAATCATTACTAATTATATGTGATTATTGTGCACTTTAACAGCGCAACAACAAAGTTGTTTGTTCAATATGTTATTGAGTGTGTTTTTTTACCAATTATGATTGACTTTTACAACTCCAACCAACAAGTACAATAAACTTTATACGTTTATCGTTAAAGTGATTTTATTTGAAATCCAAACGTGGTTTGTGCACATCCCACATGTATTGCAAGAAAATTCAATATGCGCATGGGAAACGTACATTGAAATTGCATGTGGTAGAATTTCTATTTAATTTATTACGTGTGAGCATGTGTGTGTGCGAGCATCATGCAAATCCAATTTGTTGCGACCTTTCCAACTCATTTTATATTTCCATTTACAGCATTTTATCTTCTGCTTTTGCTTTGTCTTTTGTCTACCTTCAACCAATATAAAAATATTTATTGCTTTCTTATTTTCTCAGAATCTACATGGACAATTAATGTGCGTGAAACTAACGAATTTAACGGTTGAATATTTACCCTTGCTAAAGCTTAGTGAACTGAATGAAATCCTTCAGTAATGATGTTGTTATATTCTTGAGCAGAATTTCCAAGTTTTCGTTGTGACTGCGTTGCTTGAGTGCTTTGAATGCATTCATCGTGCATTCGAATGCCTTGCAATGCCTACCTGGTGCGCATGCTAAATGCAAGCGAATGATGAAGCGATCAATGAGGATTGGAATCGAAAGAGATATTCGAAGAAGACGCAAAGCGAACAAACCGATCAGTGGCTTACCCTGCGGCAGACTTTTTTCCTTTTCTTCTTCTTCGTCGTCGTCGTTCTCTTTGCCTTCCCAGCCTTATTCCAAGAGTGGTTTTTGTTCGGTGCTCTGCACTCCTCGAAAACAAGATCCTCAGACACGAAGATTGCGTTCCATCGAGTTATCTCGCATCATAAGGAGCTATGCGCGCAGGTAGATAAAATACCTGTGATTTTGTCTTATCGCCTTTCGTTTTCTTGTACGTTAAGTGCTTTCTTGCTTTCTGGAAATTGCTAAAATTTTCCAACGCGTGTATTACTTGTAAACATATGAAATAGTTTTACAAGTTCCAACAAGTTCTACGAGTTTGGAGGTTATCCGGATGTATTAATTTAGGGGTTGTTTTTGAGCACCAACGACTGTGGAATTGTTTTTAACTCCGGTAACCTAGCTTTATGAAGGAATAGCAACTCATACAGCTAGATAACCAAAGAAAAGATCAACTCCACTCCAAGTGCGCTCTACAACGTGCAACTATCTTTAAGAAATACCTCCATATGGTTGGCTTTTCCAGCAGCTTTGATCAATTTTCTTACATCGGGCAAATGTAGAATTTCTCCGCGAAACAGATCGCGCATGCGCGGATCGATGGTACGTGGCACGTGACGCGGATTCAAACGTGGCACACAGAGCGAGCGGACGAGGATCGCGCACCACAACCCCGTCGGAAACTTTGCAAAAGTGGCCTAAATCGCTGGACGCAACAATTCGATGTGGCGACGCGCACACGTCTCATGGTGCTTGGTTCTGGTTGAATGAGTCTAATCTGGCTAATTATACGGTTTGGCGCTGGCGCGCGACGACCACGAACGCACCATCTCAAGAACTGACCAAGCGCGCGCGCCACAACCGACCGGCCGAACATTTGGCTTTTCCCCGACGACGATGACGACGCAGCAGCAGAAGCAGCGCCTTTCCTTCTTCCAATCGTCGCGCTCTTACTCGAAGGATACAAGGATGGAGGATGCATGAATGGTGGTATGCTGGTGCTGGTGCTGCTGTTGCTGCTGCTGCTGCTGCTGTTCTCCGATCATCGTTGTCGCGGTCGTCGCGACGAACTTGATCGCGCTCACCTATGGATAAAACAGGTACATCTGTGTATCTCATGTATGTACATTACGAATGCGTGCAACTTGCCATGAATTGGTGTGGATGGCGCGAAACCAGTTTTAAAAGCCAAGCCTCGACCAGTTCTCCATCACATACTTTGCGGGCGAACGCCATGGTAACACCACCAACAAAACAGCATCTCGCATCTCGCATCTCGCCAAACCGGAGAACAAGCGTCTGCTAAATAAGCGAACGTCGCAAGAGTGGAGGACTTGTAGAAAGAGTTTCTTGGCTTCCTCTTGCCAAACTTTCTATACCCAAGGCGAATAATTTTCGGATATGTACTTAATCCTTAGTACCTACACCTTAAAGTTGTACCATTATCACCTTAAAGTTCTATAAAGTTTAAATAATTTTCGTTCAGCCTTTTAAAATTTTATTTCTATACTGTAACATCGATAGATTTATTTCACCTTTTCACGTTTCGTATACCCTACTTACATATTTCGGGTTTCAACTGGTTTATTCGTGACGATTCCTTACAGGCGTTTCGGTCCACAGGTAGACAGACTGCATACCCATAAAAGTACATAGCGTAGATTTAGTCTACGACCGTCTAACCAGTAAGGTGACTAATTTTACAGCAAAACTTTATAATTTAAAGAAAAGTGAAACAAGTAAGTGTTGCGGAATTACCCAGTATATTAAAAAGTTCTATTTGAATTTTTAAATTTTATGCAGAAAACGCACCGAGTAACATACACATGCTTAGCATATCTAAAAATAACCGTTTCTTTCCAAAGACGCAACGAACTGATTCACAATATTTCTTAAGAATAGCCCGATGACTACATCGATTCTATACTTAAGTCTACATATTCACTTTTGACGATATTTGTACTGCTTGTGCATAATATTTAAACACGTTGTGTATGAATGTGTGCATGTGTTTGTATTTGCTATTAGTTGTACCTATGTGGTGTATCTGCTTGACTCGTTATAAATTGTACGCGGCCAGTCAAGTCGGCCACGACATTCAAGAAGGCGCTCACGGAATACTAAAAGTCTTAAGACGCGAGGCGAAATTACCTTGCGCATTGCCCACTTACACATTAAGCGAGCATGTAAGTAGTGTACGACAAGCGAAAAGCATTGGAAATATGCGAGTGCTTAATGCCAACAAACAAAAGTGCGCGCGCGTTCGAATTGTAGAAAACGCCAACGCAACTTTAAACAAATTCATTTACATTCAACGTAAACACAATGTACATACTCGAAACAGTTAAACAATTGCAATGCGTTGAACTTGAGTAAAAGGTTAGAGCATGTATCATGCCCAATTTATATATCATTTTTCGTAAGAATGAAGAAGAATGTTTTTTATGTTGGAACATAAAAAGCAATTAAAGTATTCTTATTTCATAAACACCTTTTAGGCAGGAGCTTTAGCGTCGCGCCAAAATCGAAATCGCTTCGTTAGGCACTTAAAACTTGGCTAAAATTTAGATTATAAAGTTTGCTCGCTTCCAAGTAGAATACAGCAACGTTATTAATGTATTAAGCTAAAGTTACCACCGGATTTAGCTAAGGAAATTATTGAGACTTGAGAAAAACTTTTTGTGTCTAATGAATAATTGCAATTATTTTTAAATCATGTTATCTCAAATTCTATTTTCACGTCTAGTTAAAATGTAATTAAATTTTATACGTATTAAAATTTCAAGTGATTTTATTCACTGTATGAAACTTCCTGTAAGTTTCTAGAACTTTCTCTCTACGCTTAATCCATTATGATTCTTTCTGTTCTTCTTGATACAATTGAATAAACTAAAACGCAGAATCTGAATGGTAAGATAAATTAGATTTTCATTGCACTCTAGTTTCTCAAATATGTATTGAAGGACCGTATGTGTGTTGTCGTCGTCATCATCATCATTTTGGCATCAGTTCGTATCGAACGTTACCCATTCGGAATTACCATAACCGGTTCATCCAGTTGTGCTTCATTCCACAAGACGCGGCGAGAGCGCTGAAGATGAAGAAGAAGAAGAAGAAGAAGAAGGATACTGGCGAACGCACCACGAAAGGAACGCGTTCAGCCTCCCGCGCTGTTGCTCAACTCGAATGATGATGACCACTATGCGAACTCGCGCCGAGACCAAGATTACATTCACAAAGCACACTCGAACGCCGAACAAAGATGGAGAAAGAGTTCTTGTACGACGCGCAGCATCCAAACAACTCCTTCGAACGCACCGAAGGAATGTGGATGCCAAGCGGCGTCCATCCCACTGAGACTTAAGACTTATTTAATGAATGTTTGAATGTTTAAGACCAACTTTTTGGGCTCTTCTTCTTCTTCTTCGTTGCCTCGTTATTCTTTCGCTTTGCGTCGTCGTTTTTGAATGGTTAACTTTACAGCCGCAAGAAAAGAATGAAAAAGACGATTTCAATGCACCTGAACGTCTCGCGGGAATGTTGCTTAAATTCTTAGATTTTTTATTCAATTCTATGAACATTTTCGGCACTGCAGTGCTTCAAAAAAATTGATTTAATCTCCACTAATGTGGTACTTATATTCACTTCTTACTTCCACGGCTTCTTTTAGAATTCGACAATTTTTTGGAATCGAAAAGCTTCAATTCCCAGACAATAAAAGTTGTCATTTAAAATGCACCCCTCGTTAATGGGAAAATTGCCTTTGGGTTACATTAGGGGCTTGTCATGGGGAAAATTGTTTGACAGCTGATTAATAAATGGTGATGAAAATGCCATCAAAGGTAAGAAAAGCAAGAAAGCAGTAAACGTATTCTTAAATTATTCAAAAGGTCTGTGCTCTGGAAAATGTCGATCCAACGATGCATTTGATGTGCACGAAATGAGCTCATTCAAAGGGGTGATGTTCAAAAATCCAGGACATTAATCAAACAATTCAATGATAATTAAACATTATATTGGCAATCAGGATAACACTTGAGAAAGTAGAAGGTTGATTTAAATTGTGTTTTAGGTAGGTACTTACAGGTAGTTTAATAAAATAATTGAAAAATTGTACAAAGAAATAAGAAACAAAGATATGAAGAAGAAGAAGAAGAAGATGCTGTGGGTCAGCGGCTGACCAAGCTGCCAAGGTCGGCATGTTGTTGCACCAGGCAAAGAAGCAACCACCTTGCGAGTGCATCAGCATCCGAAGAAGCAGGGAGTTCGAAGAGCAGTCGCGCGCATTCCACGCGTAGGCGATTCTACCTGAAACGAACCTGGCAACAATATAAACGTTCAGGTATTGTGCGTCTACCGTTCACGAAGCGAGGAGCAGAACAGAAAACACTTTGCGCGACGTGAACTCGACAGACAAAGAACGAGCCCAAGTCGAGAAGCGGTTTGCGTTTCAACTCCACGAGCCGAATGAAGGTGGCTGCTATAAAAAATATAAGAAGATCACGAATAAAATCCATCCATATAATAAAAAGCACACAAAAACGAAATAAAACTCGAAGAATTCGTATCCGAATACGAATTCAGCGCTTGAATGCTACTTCACATTGCCAAATTTTAAATATTTTTCGTTCAAGCTTAGTATTATTGTTCTGTAATGCTTGATTGCCCGTGAGCTTTTCTTATGAATATCTTTATTCATTTTTCTCCATCGCTGTTTTTTTTACTAGACTATAAAGAAATGTGACTTCTTTACCTTTGATTTCTTTGACACAAAGTCGCCTTTAACTTATCAACTTAAAAAAATCGATCGGCCTCCTTTTATTACAAACTCTTTTGGTAAACGTGAACAACTCAACGTTCAAGTGTTGTTTCATTCCTTAAGAAGGCTTAGAGAAACTTCAAAACGTTCGTTTCATTCACCGAAATTGAATTGAAATTTAATATCTTCAAAATATTATAGTAAAGTTTAGTTTTAAACATAGGATATTGTAATATCAAACATGTTATAAACTTTTTGCGTCGACGTCGACGTCGGAGTCGTTTTGCTTTAGGATACTATCGCATTTCCATGGTACATACGATATTTCCAAAGTTATAAAAGAGTTGGTTCACAAAAGCATTACGTCAGAGGAGGGCAAGTTGATTGAAAAATTATAATCCCTCTTTAGGGATGCACGCGACGAGTTCCCAAGGGAATATCGATCAACTGTTGACCGATATTGCACTCCTGCGCTGCATAGTGCATTCAGGAGCACATTAATCCCACACGAATGAAACATTAACATTATCCTCATATTAATCCTCATCTAGGTATCTACCATGTCAATGTAATACGAATAGATGTTTTATTTACCATTTCCCAAATTATACCCCGCTTAACCCTTAAGGAGAACAAATTATTATGGGATTATTTTCCTTATATAAATTTGTAGTTTTTGAGATGACTTATCTCTTTTGTTTAAGTACATTTTGAGCACGTAAAAGTTTATAATCAACAACCCAACTATGAAGAAGACAAAGACGGTGGGAAAGTTGCGGTCGACGCATCCCACTTTATGCTCAATGCATGCAAAAGTCATGTCCGCACGCATTTCGTACAAGTGTGCGTGGTATGCGCCGCTTGTGACATGCCCGGAATGCCATCAACAATAATCTTGTGTTCTTTCGCTGACTATGTGTGGATTTATTTAGTGATATTATTATGATGCTAGTGTGTGCGTGATATTTAGTTAGCGATTCAATTCAATTCAATTAACGTACGCTTCGGGTGGAGCAAAATAATAATACTTGTGGCCGGCTCGATGACAGCGCCAAACAGGACTAAACAAAACAACAACACAAAAACAACAACGCATAACGATTCCAACGCACATGACAATTCAAAATGATTGCTTTATGGAATCTCAATTAACTTGCGTATTAATACAGGATGTTCAATTATACACCAACATAAATAATTCATCATCAACAACAACCACAAACAGAAAATATATTAATACTTAATTAATCTATGGTTGTTTTCTAATTGTACGCAATTCTTAAATTAACTTTCGTTTCGTCTTTAACTTTTCTCATTTATCTTATCTCATTCGTGCACATTTGCAGATGTTTCCACGATTATTGAAGAAAATGACATTAATTCTCAAACGCCTGCGACTTTCACGAGACGCTTTCGTTCAATTCTTCTTCTCTTTCATTTATTTTTGCTCCTTGCACAAGGAAGAATGCAAATATTATGTTTTTGCTCATCCTCGAGAAGCACGTCTGCAAATTTCTATTTACAGGAAGACTCCTGAAAGGACGAAAATGAATGAGCATGCTGCAAAAAATAACAGATGAATTTGTTTCCTCCTTTTATTTTGCCTTGCTTTTTGCTTGCGAAAAAGTGAAATTATTTATGAATTATTTTACATCATGCTTAAATCGCATAAGAAATGCATATTTTGCTTAGACAAAGTTCAGAATACGAGCAACGCGTAGGAAAATATGATGAATCAGCGCACTTGGAAATTGTACACGAAGTGACAGAAATAAATGCGGCGTATTTGTTACAAGTTGCAAAGGACAAAAGCAAAGGCAGTTGTGAGGACGACGACTGAATGCGAGTTATGCTCCTGACGTGTTGGAAAAGAGTGCGGTACGGCCGTTGTAGCCACCGTCGCCGTCGCCGCCGACGCCGAAGTGCGAGATCTACGTGGCGAGCGTGCACGAGTGGATGCTGCCGCCGATATTCGTGGGGCGGTTGACGCCAGTCGGCGATGGGTGCACACCAACCGCGCTCGTCCTTGCTGCCGCCGTCTGCCCAATATTACGCAAATTTACATCAAACTCAAAAAACTTAAAACATTAATTAAAACACTTAATCAAACAGTGGAACCAATATTAATAATGCCGAGTCGAATAAGTAAAAAGTCGATTTTTATGCTAAACTTTGTGTGAGATTTACAAACAACTTAAAAGTTGATACGAAGATGGATTACATCTTAAGCTTGTACGGTTGCATCTTTTTGGTCGGTGTCCTTGGCAATGGGAGTCTGGGTCTTGCGCTCTGCAGCGGTCCCGGAGCGAAGAACCGGAGTCCTTTGCTCTTGGGCCTAGTGGCGGCGGATTTCTTCGTGTGCTGCTTAAGTGGTCCTGTCACAGCTGCGATTTATGCGATTTCATCATGGACACAAGTGTGGTTAAGAGTTGCATATTTTGTACAGGTACTCATAAGTCTCACTTATCTTAATGCATAAAAATAAATGTTTATTTATTTTTACCAAGTCCTGGCCAGTATCAGCTAGCACACTATCAATGATGGCCATTTCGATGGATCGTTACTTAACTGTGAAGAATTACCGACCGGCAGCGCAAGTTGTAAGAAGACGTCCACTTCTTGTCTCAGTGGTGGCAGCAACCTGGCTCTCAGCGGCGGCATTTGCAGGATTACAATTCATACAACGCAGTAGCACCCTTGGCAAAAGCTTCCTCATAGCGCGTATCATCTTTGTCCACATCATTCCCGCTTGTGCAGTACTTGCAAGTCATCTTGGCGTACATGCTAAATTGACAGCACTTTCCCTAACTGCACGTGCAAAACATGGAGAGTTGCCGCTCCCAATGCCGCTTCTTAGACGTCCAACTCATGTGATTATAGTTGCTGGTATTCCAAATCGTATAGAAACTCAGGTTTGTAATTTTATTAACTCATTAAGTCTAAAACTAACTTTACTTAAATGTTGTGAATGAAAACAGCAAGAACGCAATGGCAAAGCAGAATGTACAGATGCTGAAGACGTAGGACCACCAACAAGTACTCTTCGTAGCCGCCGCCGATTAGCAAACTCTTTGCTCTGGGTGGCGGTTGTGTTCGCCGCATGTTGGTTACCACACGTCGTGTGTGTCTTCTACATTGAGGCTGCCCGCCATCCGCCGCCGGTGCTCGTCCAACGTTACTGCCTCCTGCTGGGCCACATCCATTCTGCCCTCAGCCCACTCATGTACTGGACGCTTAACCATCAGTGGCTTCAGCGGCCATGCCGTTTCCGGCTTCCGACACTCTACCGCAGCGCTTCTTCGACCAATGAAGCCGCCCTCGGTCCCTTCAACCCGCGCCTCGTTCGTCCGCCGCCGGTGCGCCGCCGTTCGTCGCATTATCTGTATTAACTTCTTGCTGCCCCCCTCATTTCGACAAGAACTCTGTATATCTTCAATCAACGCAACCAAAAAAGACAAAATCAAACCAAAAATAATGAATCTGTGATTTCGTCTCTTCGCCTCGCCAATCGAGTCTTCTTAGTGTGTCAAATATCTATGTGTAACAAACAGGGTGTTTAAATATTATAAATACAGGCCTGTACCAACTAACTAACTAAAAAAACACTTAAACTAAACAAAAAATATTAAGCCAAGTGTTATATAAATATATTGGGTGTTGACGTAAAGTAAGTGTTAAAATATTCAAGTAAAACGAATAAAACAAAATGTGTTACTTTTCTACTTGACTTTAATATAACTTATATATAAAGCTATATAACATTTGAGAATTGTACAGAGTATTGTTTTTCTAATTATATTTTCGGAAAACTCTAAACATGTTCTAAATACAGGCCTGACTACTTCGTATAACCTCAAGACAGACGGTAGCAAAAAAGCAGCAAACTTTTTTTTCGCCAACCATGAAACGCATTATCATCGAGGAAAAATTTGATCCAAGACGAAACTCTTGAGTGAAATTCGATAAATAAGTATAATAAATGAAGCGCGCGTGTGTTGGTTACTTTTTGTTGTTTTTTTTTGTCGTTGTAGACGAAGAGAATATAAAAAGAGTGGTTCGACTTTTGGTACGTGTTTCTTTCTTTTCATCGTGTATTTTTTGTTGTTTTCGTCTCAAGCACGTGGCACACGTGCCGAAAACTAAATGACGATTGTAATTGTTCGCAATTTGCAATTTGTGTGGAAAACTGCGGAAAAAGAGCAAAGTTAACGAATGAATTCAAGGGATTAAGAGGAAACGAGTAGAATAAATGCGCAGAAAACAAGAGAAATAATGAAGAAAGAACAAGAAAAAAAAAGAAGCATTTTCTGGTTGAATTAAGGACAATCAATTTACTTACTGAATGTTTTGTGGTCCTTTTGTTTTTGGTTATTTAACTGAATGAACGAAATAAAATGCAAGCTAATATTATAATATTGTTGATTAATAAATAATTTACCAAGCTTCATGGCTTTGTGGTCAATTGAAAAATGGAGGTTCAAAGAACACAGGCAATAAATGTGTAAATGTGAAAATTTGAAAATCAAAAATTAAATAATATCAAAGCAAATACTTGTATTACTTAACTGTAAAGTGTGATTTTCTTATTTTTCATGAAATAATTACCAACTCGTCTGAAATTAATTGCATTCTCGTTCTTTTCCTAAGGCACACACAGAAATTCTTTTCCTAATCTGGAGAAAACGTTTCGAGATGAAATGAGATTAAATTGAGCAATTTGTTCAAGTAGTAGTATTCAAACAATTTCGTTTATTTCTAAAATTACAAATAAAATATCAACATATAGAGAATCAATAAACCAATTACTTACTGCCTCGCTCCCAATAAGCAACTCTAACGCATTGGAAAAGTGTGTAATGAATGAAATAAAAACGGTTGAATTGAAATCATAGAGTCATAATCAACAGTCGAGCATCATTATCATGATGGTCGGCGGTCGTTCCGCTTTTGTCACATTGAATGGCATTGCTGAGCTGTTTGTGTCGTCTGTTCGAACGCGAAGAAACGAGCGAACGCATCAGATCCGTATATGGAAAGTGGAGAGAAAGTCGGGCGCGCGCGTGATAACGTGCTCGAATTCCATGTAGGAGAGCTTGCCGTCACCGTCAACGTCCGCTTCCTCGATGACCTTTTCGACGATCTGCTGCATGTCCTCTGGCGCGAGCTTCTCTTGAGTTAGCAGTCGAATCGCATTGTCCAAATCTTCACCGCCAATATGATTATCACCATCAAAATCTACAAACATTATAATTTCATGATTAGCGAGACGTAAATTCCACCTAAATTATTAATGAATGGATCCTCAAATAATTAGGTAAACTCCCCACGAATTTAGATGACCGCCATTGTCAATAAAGTCCTTACATCCGCAAAGGATAATAATCTCTTCAATTTTCGAGTTTTTAGATTATAATTAAATTTCAGGATAATGGATGCTGCCAATTAAAAGATATTTCGAGAGCTTCGAGATAATTCCTTGGTCGCTATATCCGAATATTCCTCAAAAAATCTCCTGTTGCTATGGTAACCGACGTCTTGACGTATGCAATATATTTATTCGATTGCCATAGTAACATATGAAATCTATTCTTTGGTTGCCGTCAGCAACGCACAATTTTACTGCCGCCCACACTCACCGTAGATTTGAAACGCGTAGAAAACCTTAATGTCGCGTGGCGCTTGCTCGCTGAACACGGAGAGAAGGTCGAGGAAATCCTCGAACGAGAGATTTCCTTTCGAGTCACGCGAAAAGACCTCGCAGATCCTGCGCCGAAAAGGATTTTCCTGTAGCCAAACGTTCACATAAGAAATACGTACATGAATTTGTCTAATGCTTTAAGCAAAAAAAAAACAGAAAATAATGATGGCAAAAAGATAAGAGAGCCAGCATAAAACGATCTGTGATTTAGGATGAATAAGGGTGACTTTTATACATAAACAAATAATGCCAACGTTGAACGTTGAATGTTAACATAAGAATAAAATATTAATGAACGAAAGCAGATTTACAGTCATCGTACATATGTGATGTTCCACACATGGCCTCCTTTTACCGCGCAAAATGTAAAAGTGTTCCTCGCAATTTGTTTATAACACACATTTATTTATTGCTATCGCTGTGTGTGCAAAGCGGCTAAAGGAAAGCTGCTCGTTGAACAAACATAAACAATATACCTATACACAACTCAGAATATTGTTTGTGTAGGGTGAACAACATATGTGCGTACATAATGAACGTTGGATGATATTTAAAATTTTCAACTCGTTCATCATCATCATCAGCAGTGGCACGTCGGTAAAGTAGTAAGTCTGACGCCTACAATATGTCATTAACTTGCTTTTTCAGCTTAGACAAGATGCTCGTACATTGGATGCGAAAAAGCACAGACATGAAAAGTTCATTATTTATGATATGTGCTGTCATTTTAGACATGCTCGCTGCTGACCTTGCTCATGGATTATATGGATAGCAAATACTTTTTGAACTTTTGCCAATGGTTAACTACATGGTCTTACCCTTAATTCCGCGAGTTTCTCCATACTGTCACGTGGGATTCGCACGCTGACGGGCTGATTCTCAGTCATACTTCGTGGAACTAGGTCAGGCCGCACCTCCCTGAAGCGCTTGTGTACTCTTCGAAGGTGCAATTATTGTGCGTACAGATTCAGCACGCGAACGCATAAATGACAAAAAATATACAACAGTCAATTTTTGCTAATTACATGAAGACATGGAAATCTTCTTTACCAACTAGTGCCAAGGCAAGAGCAAATACTTGGTAATAATTTAGAAATTATGGCTTCATGATTTAGAGTAATTAAGATTAATTTACGAAATAAATTTGACTAATGGCTACCTTAAAATCTCCTTGCGAGTGAAGAATGTGCAGTCCTGGCAGAATTATAGTTGGATGCGTTTGCATCATCAAGACCAAAACCGTTTAAGATGCACATGAAACAATAATAAAGTAAGAAAATTGCTAGAGAAACAAACGATCGGGTATCATGTGATTTATGAACGCACGTTTTATGAAGCATTGCGCACTGAAGGAATGTAACAGAGGAAGAGAGAAACCCACCTGGTAATTTTCAAGCTGTTGCTCCGTGAAAGTCACTAATTTATTGCCCATTGCCGATCATCCTGCACCATCGAGGAGCATCCGCAGCCGCCACTCAACACACACGCGCACGCAACACGAAATGCGCTCAGCCACTTGTTTGTATGTTTGCTCTTTTCGTTACACGTTATTACTTATTATTGCAATTGTTCCAGTCTTTGTTCGTCGCTCGTATGCGCTTCGCATTGAAACACACTGCCGTCGGTGTCGGCGGCGTCGGCGGCGACTCTTGGCGCCCCTCTATAACGCGTTGCGCTCGGCCAAACCCTTTCAGCGGAATGAATGGAAATCTTGCACTATGTTGTCTAGCAAATTGAACTAGATGTGTTGTTCATACATTCGAAGGCGGCATGCTCGACCTTAGCAAGCAAAGGGCAGTGATGGGAGCGGCAACAAGTCATTTGTTTAATAGTATTGATTTTTTCACACGCGCATTTCTCTAATTATTCGCATATTATCATTAATTATCATAACGCTTTGTCGTTTCTTTTTTCTGCTAGTTTCGATGCGCACCTCTGCCGCTCTTTCGTTCATTACTCATTTCTCATTATTTGTCGTGAGAGTGCAAAAGTCTATCGGCTGACTTAACGATTATTGCTTTTCGTGCCGCAGGTTTAAAGGTTCAGATTTAGGATTTTATAGGAGCGATATAAATTAAAAGCGTAAATTAAATTTATTCATTTCCCGACAAAAATTTACTGTTACAATCATGGATAATTCAAAATATGATTATATATCATTAAATCATTGCTGTATTTTATATTTAACAAAGAAACAATGAAATTCTTTCATAACTATTTTATTTTTACATGATTACTAAATTGTACTTTATGCAACAATGACAACATAAATTCAAATCGCTTTTATTTTATAAAGTAATGAAAAACGTTGTTTAAATCAAAATACACATAAATATAGATATTATAAAATTAATTTAACAATTTTAAAATGAAATTTGAGTAATATTAACGTTTCCCTCATAGTTTATCTTAACTTTTATATATTGCGGGAAGTTACTTTATGCAACACGTGCAACTTCAAATTCAATTTTCGTACTTGATGGCAACACATTAACTTTGCACCTTTTGATATATCTTTAACTCATAGCTATAGGGAAAATAAACAACTTCGTAGCATTTGACAATTTGACATTTATTTTCCAAAAATACAACTATCATAAACGCAAACTAATTTTAAAAGATTCTCAAACAATCTTTCTAAAGCTAAAATCAAAGCTTTTGAAGAATGAATAATCCTTGTTGTTAATTTCCAAATCAATGTTAATTAATAATAAAATTAATATTAAAGGTAATTATACCTAGTGTATATTAAATAAACTTAGTGTATGTTTAAGAAATCATGGATTACCGCAATTGCGTAAACAGTTATTTTTCAAGCGTAAATTTCCCCTTTTGGCGGAAAGACCACTGGTTGATGGCCCAACGCATATTATGTACTACTGCATAAATACCCTATTTATCGAGCTTATCCTATTCTATAAAAATACCAATAATGAAGGCAAGCTCATTCTGTACGTTTCTCAAATAATTCTGTCTAGGCTGAAGAATAACTTGACAATCAATTTTTCAAATAATTTGAGTTATCAATAGCTAAGAATATTAATGAAACTACAATAATCTCAATAGCACTCAAAAAATTAAATACGCATTCCTTGACCCAACTTAAATTATACTTTACTACTTGTTTTAAAAACGCAAGAAAAACTATCTTAATTAATTCTACAATAAGGACAAAACGGAATTTTAACGAGTTTCTTACTAACAAAACGGCTACTAATAACGAAAACTTAATTCTAATAAGATCAAAACGAAATAATGAAATCAGAAGTTGAAAAGAGCATAGCAGCCAGACAGTGTATCTTTGCGATAAAACTTAACTGCACCCTCTTTATCGAGTTTATCCAAAGCCATCCAAGTAATGATTTTGCTAACGGCGACTTGGGGATATGGTGTTAACTCCACCAAGGTAAACAGAAAGTCGTATGGTCTCCCAGAACGCAAAGACTTAATATGATCGATTCTGCAAGACAACCATTTTGTACTAAATAAATTTAATTTTATTAGATTAATACCTTGATTGTATGCTTGCAATCAGATAATCATTGCTATCATCAGTAAAATCATAACTAACGTATTCCTCAGGCTCGGGCAATGCACGCGCCTCATCTTGTTGAGTATTACAATCATCAGCCTCGGACAATGGTACTGTTGGACAATCGTCAGCGGCATGGTGAAGAACCATGTTAAATTTCGAATTATGCGCTAATTTACGCACTTTGAAATCTTTCACCCATGGTAAGTCCGGAGATCTGGCGCGTGATTTAGTTGCTCGTCTCGGTTTTGTTTCACGTCGATAAATGTCACTCTCATCAATACCATCACTCGTTGATGGCATATGCATTTCAAACGTTTCAATCTCATTATTAAGCTCATTAATAATCTCATTATTATTGGGATCAGACAACTCGACGGTATTCTCCCTCGGCCTATCCACGCCAACATTATGTAGAATACACCGGATGAATCCCTGTCCACGGGGTGGGATCGTTCCATGGATATAAACTCCCGACCTCTCTTTCTGGCGCTGAGAGGCCACGTCTAAAGGACCAGTAGCATCGCCTACTTCCATAGGAATAGATAAATTTGCCATCATGCCCGAAAGTGCTTCCGCTGGTGGTTGTTTAATTTCCTAATAGGAAAATAATTTGTTGTTGTGTTAATTGATCGGGGCAATTCCGATTGAGACTATTACCTGTTTTTTAGCTTTGCTTGAAGAAGCTTGAGGACGCTTACCCGCATCATCAGACAAGGTTGGGTTCTTATCAAGCGAAATCCTATTATGCATGCATTATTAGTTATAGAGATCAAGTAAACAAACTTTATGTACATACGTGATATTATTGACTCCTGCACTATTTTTCATAATCAATGGTTGCAAGCGTGTACAAACCATCACGACACTCGCCAACGAAATGGGTGTTCGCCTATAGTTTTTTGTATCTCTGTCAATGATGCTATTTATCTCCTCGCTAAATTGGGTTTATTTAGTATTGAAAATCATTCTCTAACAAATACTTACATTAAAACTGCTAGGTCTAAGCCGCGCACGATTTCCTCCAATCTCGGGGTTACACCTCTATACATTCCAGTCCTTTCTTCATATGATACGTCTTTAGTTAGTCTAAGTAACTCTTTTAACTGGTCTGAATAATTAGATTCCTTTGATTGTGCCATTTTCAAATTTTCTCCAAACACGAGGTACACTACTCCAGCCGACTACAAGCTCGTTTGATTCAAATATGGCGACAAAATGATGGGATAAAATGGCGTATGAACTGGATGAAACCGTTACAACACATGTCAAATTCAAATATGAAAGTCGTTGTACCAAAAAGATTAATATCAATGTTAATTTTCACTTATTTATTTAGATGTAATCCTTTGCTTCATCAAATATAGATCTGAATCTTACACTACATCTTACACTGAATCTTATAATTATAGTTCTGAAATGGTAATTGGATCTCAATAATAGATGCTGGAATACAACTTGCAACAACGCATGCGAAACCACAGCATAGAATTGTAACGATTGTAATCAATAAATCGGTTACCTGTTTGGATAACAAAAATGTAACACTGAGATTATAATACGTAGTCAATTGTACTAATGATTGCAATCATTTGTGCTAAAGTAATGCAGATAGAGCACTCATTTAAGTAATCACTTTTATTGTTATGGTAACAGAATAAGCATTAATCAATTTCATTTTAGATACTTAGTGAATCAGTAATTATTAGGAGCTCACTTTCTTATGAATGTGGGATTCAAATAAATATGCATTAATTGTTTAATTTTTCGAATTGAAAGAAATATAAGTAATCAGGCATTTAATATTTTCAAAGCGTATAAGATTTAAATCATATAAATAAAGCATCGTCTACATGTAGAAATAGTATCTTTATCGCAAAGAGTAGTTAAGTATTTTATTATTTATTATAGTGCGTCATTATATTCAAACTGAGCACACGTTGCCTATACCTTTAATGAAATAGTATGTATGCAACACTCAATGCGCATTGAAAACCAAGTTTAACCTTGAATGTAGTGCACCAGTATAAGTCAGTGTATGTAGAACCTACATGTGTAAAACTACCTATCAGTAATGAAACTCGGTTGTTGATTGTAAACATAAGTATATAGGAAGTAGTGTATAGTGCAGTTGCTATGCTATATAGACTGTCGAAATAATGCAATGATGTGATGCAATTCGGCAGTTGTATATCAATTCGGTGATTCGACAGTGACGCATAGCAAACGTTTTTTTCGCGGCAGTCCTATCACAACGGGGCTGCCGAACAATTGTGGCGGTATGGTGGCAGTGATAAATTTAGCGTTCCGCGAATAGATCTTGGCTGCGACCACAGTGCACTTGGAGTACGTGCGCCTGTAAACAATAATAATAAACAGGTGAGTTCATAAACAGCATCAGCTATAAACATCATCTCAGTTTTGCGACATTACATTATCGCGATTGAAGCAAAGCGTCCCTTTGTTTGCCGATTAAACAATATACGTTACTGTTCCCGCCCGGTTCATTCAGTTAGCGTTTTGCACGTATCGGAACAGTTACTTGAAGTCAGCCGTTGTTTGTAAACGTTCTGCTGCTCTGCAAGTTAGTTTAACATTTAAAAGTACTTTCACTTTTGCTTGATCACCCAAGCAAGGCGCAACTTCTTGTTCGTTGTCCTACTAAATTGCATAAGGCATACATCCTCTATGGTTTTTATTAACTCATAATAACTGTTTCAGAACAGCTGTTAGTGCAAGTGTGTGGGCCAGGATGGAATCGTTTTTGGGATTGTTTGATCCCAATGATAACATGGATAATGATCTGAGCTTAACTGATGAGCTCAATCATAACATAGAGATGGACGTGAGTATTCAGTCAAAATTACCGCCAGAACCGCAACTTGGGAATATTGAGTACAAATTGAAGATAGTTAATCCAACCAAGCATAGATTTCAACATCTTGTAACTCAGGTAAGAGTAAACTTTTTGTGATTTTTTCATCTCTTTAATTATATGATTTCTTTATAGATGAAATGGCGTTTAAGAGAAGGACAAGGAGAAGCAATATATCAAATTGGCGTTGAAGATAACGGCGTCCTGACTGGTTTACCACTGAAGGAAATGGAAGGAAGTTTACAAACATTGGAACAAATGGCTATCAAGCTGGACGCCACAACGACTATCATTCGTAATCGCTGCTTAGAAAATGGCAAACATGTTTGTGAAGTCTTAGTTCGAAAGGTAACCGTTTACAACTAACTCAATATTGCGCAATTTAGATGACTCATTTGTCATCCTCTTTTAGATTCCTGATGATCAAAACAATATTGAAATCAGAGTGGCTGTCCTTGGCAATGAAGGAGGAGGAAAGTCCACTCTTCTAGGAGTATTAACTCAGGGCAGATTAGATAATGGAAGAGGAAAAGCTCGTTTGAATATGTTTAGGCACTTGCACGAGGTACAAAGCGGACGCACAAGCTCCATTTGCCATGAAATTCTTGGCTTCAACTCGCAGGGGAAAGTAATCAACTACAGTTACAGCGAGTTGATGACTGCCGAGGAAATATGCGATGTTTCAACAAAGTTGGTAACGTTTTTGGATCTTGCTGGACACAGAAAATATCTGCGAACAACAATTCAAGGTCTATCCGGCTATTCTCCACATCATGCCATGCTTGTCGTAAGTCTAACAAGCTCACTCATTATTCAGTTTAACATTTAACATTTCAATATTTGCAGATATCAGGAACAGCTGGAGCAATCGGCATGACACATGAGCACCTTAGCATTACAATCGCATTAAATGTGCCATTCTTTATCGTTATCACAAAAATTGACCTAACATCATCAGACGCTACGTTGGCGAGCATTGAAACGCTGCTCAAGCAAGCTGGAAGTCTACGTGTACCACTGGTTATCAACAGTATTGACGATGTCATCACAGCATGCAATAATCAACTTGCACAAAATGTAGTGCCTATTTTCTGCGTGTCCAGCGTCACGGGCACTGGATTAGACTTGCTTTTCAAGTTTTTGCATATCTTACCACCTGGTGTAAGCGCTAAAGAAAAAGAGCGCCTGGAACAAGAATCACCAGAATTCCAGATTGATGAAAATTTCCGCGCTGGAGATGACCGTATTCTTGGCGGTCTACTCACTAAAGGAGTAGTAACAGAAGGCATGCGATTAAAGATTGGTCCATTGCCGGATGGATCATTTCAACGTGTTAACATTAAATCTATTCAACGTAATAGAGTACCATGTCGAGTGGTACGAGCGGGACAAAGTGCTTCCATTTCGTTGACCCCAAATATCAAACAAGCACGCAACGGAATGGTTCTTGTCGCCGAGGATGACAATTTAGAAGAGGAGCACTTTGGTTGTTTATTTTTTCAAGCCAGCGTTTCCGTATTATCACACGCAAAGCCGCTACACTACGGTTTCCAAACGACCGTGTACATTGGCAACATTCGCCAAACGGCGCACATGCTTGGAATTTTTGGCTTGGAATCGATCCAAACGAATGATAAAGCATCAGTACTGTTCAAGTTCGTTAATCATCCCGAGTACGTGCGTGTCGGACAACGTTTGTTGTTCCGGGAGGGATGTACAAAGGGTATTGGCGAAATAACGCAGGTGTTCCCATATGTTGCTGATAATAATAATTCATATTAATTGCCTCTTCGTGTTTTGCGTGTTCACGTAGCAACGTTTAACAGTTGCTAAAGTATTTGATTCTCAGAATGTTTGCCAGTGTAGGAATGTACTTAATAACTAGATCACTTATGATTGCGATGCAATTTTTGATCTGATGACTTATAATAATATCCAATTGGATGCAAGCATGGCAGAAACGTTTTAGCAATCAGCTAATTAAGCACAAAATATGTAATTGTCATTGTTTTCTACAGTATGGTCTCATATTCGGTCTATTGGATGTAGTTTATAGAGTTTTAATTTATGACAAGCTTTAATAAGTTCAGAATTAATTCAATATTTAATATTAGACTAGTGTGTTAGAAAATGATAACAAAGATGAACCGTGATATGAAATTTAAATTTGTAAATGGCAGAGAGCGTAGCGAAATGTATTTTAACTAATATTTAACAGAGTAATAACGAATGATCAACAAAAAATATAAATTAGATCAATTATCAAAACAAAACTACTTTCATCAGGTTTGTAACCTTGGGAAGTGTTGCAAAAAACAAAACAGCCCGAACCAAAAATACCACTTATATTCTTGCCAGACGATTTACAAAACCTGTTTGGACATTTTTTAAATTGTGCTACTTGTACTAGCGCGGAATGCTCTGATTCGATGTTGTGATGTTGTTTATCGAAAGAAGACCTAGCTGTGTGCGCGCAGCGTGCATTTCACGGTCCTGCCGGTCAAATTAATTTGTATTGTAATTTAACGAGCATAGAGTTCATGTATTCAATCCTGTTTCGTGGCGCTGCATTTATAAGTTCTACAAATAACTTGTTAGTAGTCAGTGCGCATCGCCTGAATGAATTGCTTAAATTGGTTTTGATCAGCTGTGAGAAGTTCGCCGCGTTCAAGAGCGCGCTCGCATGCGCAAGATTACTCAATTGCCAAATTGCGGCAGAGCGAATTCGAATCGAATCAGAGCCGCGTGTGCGACGATTTCGCATAGTGTTTAGTGATGTTGCCGTGCAAATTGCTACGGAGTCTGCAAGTTGCGCGCCGCATCTTCGAGCAGCAAGCTGTTATTATCGCAAGCCGGAAGTCACCGTCAGTGCGCTATCACTCCATCGAGCGGCTCGAAAATGCTTACCGAAGGAGTCGCGATAAATGCAAATGTATGTGATTAGATAAGAGCGAGCGTGTGAAACGCGTGCGTTAATTATGTAATTTATTATTAAGGTTATCTTTTTATATGCTTACTAACTTTGTAGCCAAGAAACTTCCGAAAGATGTGAATGTCAAGGCTGTATTCGCTTGCAATGAGCTGGATCTCAAGGAAGTCAATGTTTATGGATTTGATTACGATTACACGCTGGCGTGTTACAAACCTTCAATGGATTACCTGCTGTATAATCTTGCAAGGCAGACATTAATAGAACAGTACAAGGTGAAACCAACAAACAAAATAACAAACAACAGATGCGACAATTTCCTATTGTTTCTATAACTTGTATTTTTGATTGAATAGTATCCGAAGGAAATTGAAAGACTAGAATACAAGCCTGGCTTTGCAGTTAGAGGTCTTCATTATGATATTGAAAAGGGAGTTCTTCTCAAACTGGATTCCTTTCTTCAAATTCAGTTGGGGTCCGTGTATCGCGGACTTACACCACTTTCCGACGAAGAAGTGCTGAAACTTTACAAGAATCGTATCATTCCCATTGCATATGTTGAAGGTAACACCAAATCTGGACAGGTATAAATATAAAATATACATTATAGGTCTTAATGCAGGGATCGCACGCAGTTGATATTGCAGGGTTCGCATTCGAAAATGATTCAATTGGCCGATCTCTTTTCGGTGCCGGAAATGGGACTTTTATGCAACGTCACCGACTACTTTGAGAAGAATCACATTGATTATCATCCGGAGATCCTATTTAGAGACGTCAAAAATTCTATGAAGAGTTCGCATCCTGTTATGCACAAAGTAATTGGACAGAATGTCGCCGAGTACATTGAGTATAATAAGGAATTGCGTGATTTCTTTAATCGATTGAAGTATGCCGATAAGAAATTGTTTCTTGTTACAAATAGTCCATATAAATTTGTGTAAGTCTTTCAAATGTTATATTTAGTAATACCATTAATAATTATTGTATATTCTAGAAACAAAGGTATGGAATTATTGGTTGGAAACGATTGGAAGGACTATTTTGATGTAGTTATCGTACAAGCACGAAAGCCCAAGTTCTTCACAGATGAATCGCGCCCTATTAGGGTGTATGACGAACGCAGTGGAGCACATATTTGGGATAGAGTTACGAAACTCGAAAAAGGCACAATTTACTACGAAGGCACAGTAAAACAATTGCAGGAATTGACGGGATGGCGGGGTCATCAAGTTTTGTACTTTGGAGATCATCCATACAGCGATCTCGCTGATGTTACTTTGGAGCATGGATGGAGAACAGGCGCTATTATTAATGAATTGTCGGTACTGTATTCATGTATTCAATAACATGTAGTTATTGTTAATCAAACAATTCTCTATTGCAGCACGAAATTGACACATTGAATAATCAACAGTTTAAACAGAATGCCAATTGGTTGCAAATGCTCACTCAGTTGATTGAGGATCATCAAGATTGTGAGGATCCAAGAGAACAAATTGTTTTAGCAAAGTGGATGCAAGAGAGGGATCAATTAAGGTAATGTTTCATGACTTGTCTGATTATCAAGAAGTAATCAAATGTTATATTTCAGAAATGATATCAAATGTGTTTTTAACAAACAATTTGGAAGTGTATTTCGTACATATCACAATCCAACATACTTTTCAAGGCGTTTGTTTAGATTTGCAGACATTTACACGTCGAGTATTACAAATCTACTCAATTATTCAGTCAATCATACATTTTATCCACGACGTGGTGTTATGCCACACGAGTACATCTCGTATTTCGTCTAAAGTAATTCTAGATAACATTGATCTATGTGGCCAAACAAACAATGCTTCAGAGATATTCAGTTAAGTAATTATCTCAAAAAATTTAAACTCGCTGATATATCAATGAATTATATTTGTACTAAAGATGCTATTTTTGAGAATCTTATTTTGCAACGTGAGATTCTTAAACGTTCAATTACAATTTATATTAATTTACAATAGGAATTTATATAGTTATGAATTGAGAAAGTATTTAAAGGAAATTAATTTGCTGCAACTGATGCTGCTCAAAGTGCCTACACTTTTTGTGCTTTTTACAAAATATATTATCTCAAAAAATTTAAACTCGCTGATATATCAATGAATTATATTTGTACTAAAGATGCTATTTTTGAGAATCTTATTTTGCAACGTGAGATTCTTAAACGTTCAATTACAATTTATATTAATTTACAATAGGAATTTATATATTTATGAATTGAGAAAGTATTTAAAGGAAATTAATTTGCTGCAACTGATGCTGCTCAAAGTGCCTACACTTTTTGTGCTTTTTACAAAATATATATGCAGAATATATACTATACAAATATTCTTTGATGACAGTAGAAAGTAATCCCTTTTAGCTTATTAATTTTAATTGTAACCTGGTCAAGCGTAATAGAACTGCAGGTTCACTTTAATACATCTCGCATATATTGAAGGGAATTTTTCTTGGAAAAACCTTTGAGACTTATACTTTAATCTAAAACCTCAGCTGTAATAAATCGTAATAAAAATCAGAGCATACGCAAATTTACTGCAACAGTATCTGCAATAAGTAACACGTTATGTGCCAGGTAATTGCACTTGCAGCTCAGCGACAAAAGAATTGTAATCTTAAGGCCAATCTCATGAATAATGCAGGAGAAAAGGTTTAAATGCGTCGAATGCATGTAATTATAGCGCATAGTCATAAAGTTTAAAAGAATCATAAAGCGCGTATATTCTCTGGATCCATGCGCCCTCTGTGTCAGGTACAGAAATGAGTCATGTTCAGCGCCATCTGCGATGACCAGCTGCCGCTGGCACTGCTGGCACCAGTCGAGTGAACAAGTACGTTGCGTGCAGGTAGACGAGCAATTACGGCGTACCGTAAGTGTGACGTAAAGACTTCGCTCAGCAGCAAGAAGTAATCAGCATCGGACTGATAACAGTGCGCGGATCGTTCGTCGTTGATGTGCTAATCATTGTCGCGTGTGCCTGCTAATCGTCCGATGATGAACATGGCGCTGCTCGTGAGACCATCGTCGAACGCTGGTGCATATCCATGCATAGCGCCGAGTGCCCCGTGTTTGTGACTATGTTCGAAAACGGGTGAGATGTGTTTGTTTGTTGCGAGTGATATGTGATGCAGCCGTTATCATCGCGCATCAAACGTTTACATTACGCATTGCCAATCTAGCGATCAACGCTTATCTCTTGGCGATCAATCGTGGAGTGCCACTTCTTTCGGATTCGCAATAGTCACAGCAGCCGCAGGAGGAGAGGAGTAGTAGCCGTTTCCCTCAAACACCACCGCAGCACCGACCATCATGTCGACTGATAAAATTAAGGTTGCCGTCCGGGTTCGGCCTTTCAACCGTAGAGGTAATGCTTTTTTATTTGTTGTCTAGATTAGTCATTGCCTTTGTATTGCTCATGACCTCTACATAACCACTAAGTATTTCTACGCATGGGAAAAATCAAAACAAGCTCAATAACATTCGTCATGAGATCGTAAACTCTCAATACATGCACATACACAATAGCCGATGATAAGATGCAAAGGTTATAGCAAACTAGTTGCAATGTTATTGTTGGTGATTTATGCGCTGGACTATTGGCAATAGTGGAATTGTGACAGAGCGATCTCAACGAGTTGCTTGCATTTTTATGACATTTAGTAAAGTGTCATGGTCGTGTTTCGTGTTCAGTTGTGTTTAGATTTCATCAAATTCGACGTTTTAAGTGAAAATTTAGTAAGTCCAACGCACACCACATTTGGTAAATGTGATAATCAATACGCACTCTATTGATTCAGTGATAAGCTATCAAATTGTTACCAAGATGAGTAAAATTGTGTTTGTTGTAGAAAATGAATTGGGAACACCATGCGTTGTGGAGATGGATAGTGGACAAACAATACTTCATCAGCACACGTCCTCGATGGATAAGATTGACCGGTAAGTCAAAGAATAATACATTGCTAATTTAGGTTATATCAAGAGGAGCTCCACGATTTGTACGTTTTTCGTCAATGTTTACCTCTGAAAGGCTAGTAGTAAGTTTGTACACGGGCGTAAATAGAATCAACGCAGGAAACAGAAACAGCAATAACGACGAGGAACATTATCAGAGCGTTAATTTGTGGTAGGTGTTGTTGGGTAATGAATCTTGGGTTGAGCTGCCTATGCAGGCTACGAGGGGGGTGACAATGCGTTAAAAACAAGCGACATCGGCGGATAAATGAATTTCCAAGGCATCGTCGTCCCAGGCGAGCAATTTGTTCAGTGCGCCCTTATGTTTGCCTTTCATCAGCAGTTGAGGAATGCGTATATACTGTTTGCGAATGAATGCCGATTGGGAAATGAAACATGGTAGGTGCTGATTAAAAGCATTACATTGCTACGCTTTTCTTTGAGGTTTGAATTATTAAAGAACACGGTTATGGAGTACGTTTTGTAGACGGTAAGATTGATGAGTCACTTTTGTTTTGCATTGGATATATTCTTGCAGCAGAAGTAGAGATTTGAAGGTTACGTTTGCCTTGTTTATTCAAGGCTGAGATCTTAGAAATTTGCAATGAAAAGGGACTTGGCAGTAGTGTCCCAATAGAGCACTTGAAGAAGTGCTGGTAAAAGTTTTAGATTTCTTGTTTTTGGCTGGTTTGAGCGTTGGGTAAGTCAAGTTAATTATAAACATCATGTTTACGGTACATGCATTTTACGTATACAAATATTTACGAATCGATTCGAAATACATCTCGTGAGCTACATGGATGACAGGGAAGAAGAAGAAGAAGCGGAAGTTACATCGATAACGTTGCGTACTGTATTGCGGCGAGACAGTCTATTGCTGTTACGATTTTCCACCCCATCGACATTTGCTATCGGAACGCGTTTGGCATTCTCCCTGTTCATAGCACCATAGGGGCTGATGATGAAAAAAAGTCGAAGTTGGGTTTGATTCTAATCAAAGTTTTTTTAAAACATTCATTGGAATATTCGGTTTGTAACGTGTTTGAGCAAGTAGTTTCTACTCGCCAGGCAGGATCAGCTGATTTTTTATAGAATGAAAAGAATTGTGCAAAGTTCTAGCAAACGTATATAACAAATATTTATTATTCAGTTTTCATCGAATAGCAAGCTTAAAACAGCATTCGGCTATAACGACGATCAGTTTAATGAATTTCTATAGGCAACAAAGATAAGAGAGAAAGTTTTATGGTTTCACAAAGCAATTATTGAGTCTTTGTTGACACAGTTATTATATCCGTAGAGAACTGAGTTGTTGGGTGGCACGTCGCTATAACTGAAAAGTCGTTATAAATGAAGTACGTTATAAATCAATGAATTTAATATCTCGTGGGTAGTTCAAAAGATGAGAATTATTCTCCGTCGAGGAAATAATTGATCGACATAATGTTAGTTTGTTAATTAACATGACATAAATTAATTAGTGATGGATTATGTCGGTTATGGTAGGGTTTCTCTTTGCGAACGCAAAGGAAGCGCGTTTTACGATGCAATAAAGTGCATAGATTCGCGCATTGCTGCACGCCAGCCGGTTTTGAATGAGTGAGGTGCCTTTGACATGCACATACCTGCGGTGCTTGTAAGAGCAAAGAGCGAAAGAAGGAAGCGGAGCGCGGAACAATGGCAATAATGAGTGCGGCGCGTAATTGCAATTGAATTGATCGATAGTGTGCTCGCTCGTCGTCGAGAGAGGCTAATGGCCAAGAAGTAATGGCATTTCGCGGCGCGAAAGTGTGTATAGGGTTTTTCGCTCGATTAAACTGTTGCTTTGCCAAGCGCGAATGCGCCACTTTATAATAACAGAAATTCCGTTTGTCGTATCGAAAAAAGGAATATGGAAAGAAAGTCAACGCATGGTTTTAGCGAATTGTACTTGAGCCAATTTCTAATCGAGTAATGTACTGTTTAATCACTTCGTCTTCCACTATTACGAATTGGCAAAAAGTCGACTAAAACTTGAAGTTTAAGTTTCAATAATATTATTAAATTTACAAAGTGATTATCACGTATTTTTGAGGATTTTTAAAAATAATTAATCAACGCTTGTCGTCATGTCTTTGAACAAAAATATTATTCAGTATTTTCATAAACATATTTAATAATAATGATGATTGATATAAGAATATGATCGTCTTGAATAATTCAGTGCAATAAGCATAAGTAACACATCAAGTAGTTTATTAAATACTCATAAAATCGCGCTTAAGATTTTATTGAGTATTAAACGGTAAATGATTTCATGGCATTACTTGCATCGTATTGATGAAGTCATTTTTGATTCGCAGCTGTATAGAGATTGCTTTAAAGTACTCGAAATTAACGCGGTCGATACGTGAATTTCGCTTGTTTTCACTACGTATAATTAATTCGTATGAATTACTACTTAATTGAATTAGAAAATTCGCGTTAAAGTTCAACTGGCATTTTTTACATCATGCACGCGCACTTTATTATTAATGTTATTGAAGAAAGCGCACAATTATTATCATTACGAATATTTTAATTGTGAATTATTATATTTATTCTCGTGTACAGCAGCAATACGCTATGCTTGCGGTGAATCGAGAAGTAACATTTATTCTTATGAACCGTATGCTAATTCAATGTTGAGGTCTATTATGCATCGTTTGCTATGGTTAATTGTAGTTGCATTGAAGAGAATATCTAGTAATGTAATAATAAGTGAAAGTTTCATGCAATAAGCAGCAATGAAAACGAAAGCGTTAATCTGCATTTAAAGCCAAGGGGGGATTTATTTAGAAGGATAACTTATATATGCACGTACAGTAGTACCTTGTTTCATTTTTTCTATGATACATAATACGGAATGACGCAAAAGTCAATATTTATTAGTTATTATTACGGTTATTACTAGGTACAGTTAAAATTCGCATGTTCCATACTGAACAGATTATAGTATTTTGCTTATTTCAAGATAGTAAATAAATTATCTGGCATAGACTATGCGAATTTAAATTTCGTCAAATAATTTCAATGCGTTCATTGTGTATTGACGTGGATTTAATGAAGGAAATTGTAGCCATGGCCGTAGGAAAATCAAGTCCATGTGGAAACGTTGATGTTACATCGAACAGATACATTTATAATAATATTGCGTTTCAATTTCCGACCGGCTTTAATACATTGCCTGACAGTGGCGTATTCATTATTGCAAAATGTGTATGTGAACAGGCTGACTGATCATTGTATTTAATTGGACTCGCGGCTGGTGTGCGCCAGCAGATAGACGATGCGAATTTGAAAACGTTGGAGGAAGATAGATTGGAAAACGCGATGCAGTGAAATATATTGCAGTAGTTTCAGCTGTACCAACGACCCAGATAAACAATGAACGTATATGCCCGTAATGAACGTATGTAGCGTTGGCGCACATTAAATGGCTGGCTGGCTGGAAATTGTAAATTGTAAAACGCGCAGTTAAAAACACGTGCCGTACTGCTGCTGGCTATCGCCGAATGAAACTACTGTATGCGGAGAGTAGATAAATGTTGGGTATTTGTAAAATACCGCAGTGAACATATACGGATGCATAGTTAGCTGGCTTTTCGCGAATTTGAAATAATTTATTTACTGCTCCACGCCAATTCAGCGTGTGCCGACGAAAATGATTGACGAGCAAATAGAAAATTATTAACGCGCATGTTGATGGATCAAAATATAGGCGGAGTGTAAATTCAGCATCAATTGGAATGTTTTTCTATTATTTTGTTTAATTGACATTTAGGTTAATTAAACTTCATATTACAATTAGTATTTGAATACGGACGAAAATTAATGAAATGCTAAATTTGAAATAGCGTAGAATATAAAATGAATTAATTTTAATAGGAAATTTTTGAAATCAAGGAAAATAAGACGGTAGTTTTAATAATTAGGAAAATAAACTAATCACTATCAAAAATTATTACTCATCAAATAACGAGAACGAAATAATTGTAAATATTGGTTTGATAAATTGGAATTTGATAATAATCAGCATGTAAATTTCCTAAATTAACAAAAAATACTTGAAATAGTTGCACCAATTTTCAAAGTTGCATTATCGACGATAATTGCAACTTCCGTTAAGTTGAAGCACGCAGCACTAAACACCACACTCATTACGCATTGTTCTGCACGCAATTAAGCGCAAAGTTAGGAAATGTTTTGTTCAACGCTGTTTTTGATGTGATTCGCAAAATAACAAACTACGCACTACGAAGAATAATTAGTGATTACTCGAAAATTGGAAAGTCCAATACATTGATTGATAAATGAGTTCCACACGTGTAATCAAATTCAACAGAATTTATTGAGAAACAATATTGATAGATAAAACCTTAGAAATATCGTTCATCAAGATAAATATTTGTTTAAGAAGGTGCAGTCGAATAAAAACACGGTGCTCCGTGTTATCGTGTAAAACGTGTAAAAAGGCAGAGCAAAAAAATCATATAAAACTAATGAAAACAAACAATTACACCTTTGAGGTTTCGAAAGACTTGCTTCGAAGAAAAACAAGGCATATAGTTCATTGCTCCTTCCGGTTAGTAGTTCTTTGCGCAAGGCATGAATTGTTTGCTCCTCGCGAGTGATATTAGAGCAGAACTGCGTGCCAACGAATTTCTTGCATATTGCGATATAATTTACGTTACGTTATTATTTCGCGGAATTGTCTTGGGCTTTGCTTCAATACCGAGAGTGATTATTATCTATTTAAACAAATTAAATACTTGATATTAAATAAGTTAATATCAATTGCGTGATTTTCAATTAAACATGTGGTTTTTTTTTATCAATCAAATTAAAATTAATAACTATTATTAGCGGATTAATTTACATTTTCTTACTTAAATAATAAGCAACCAACAGTTAGTTACTGACCTACTTCTTTTTTGACCAATTATTTGGTTAGTTGTTTAATCATTTCGTAAAACGATATTGAAGGATTTAATGAGGATTTACTTAATTAAATTAAAATGTAAACGGTTTAAGAACTGGTTACCGTAAGTAATTTTGAAATTATTTTCAATTAAAATTATTCTTTGACGAAAGATTAGTGATTTTTCGGTCGAATATTTTTGATTTCTACATTTGCCTAAAAATATTTACGAAGGAATATAATTTGTTAATCGTTGTGGAACGATTTCAAATTTAACTAAATCAACATTATGAGCATTGTTCGTATGAAATTTTAATGCATTCAAAATATTCATCATTTATTTAAATTTAATGGAATTGAATATGAGGGACAAAAACATGAAATTGTTTTATTAAAATATTTGCAATTCATTTAAATGCGATCACAATGGAATATTGAAGAATTTATAGTGTTTCAATTCGAATTTATTGAGCGCAATTTGCACCATTATTTCGTACATGGAAGTTCAATGAATATAAAGTGCGAGATATTGCGAATTGATTGAGTTGCTATTGCTTGCCCGTGTCAGTTGCGCATAAATATATCGCCCGGTTCTTTTTTATTGATAGTATTACTTCATTCTTTAGCCTTTCGCGTTGCATACCACTATACAAAGACAGCACACAAACGCATTGTACATATTTTATATGCGAATTATGCATAGCCGCCAATTCCATCTGCGTGTGCATTGGAATATGGTGGAATAGTAGTGTATGTAGACTGGGTTTGCGTTTATGTTTCGCTTACTGGGTTTGCACACGTCGCGCAGAACAAACACATAAATGTGTTTTATAACTCGATGATGTCCTAGTTTTACGACCATTGGACACAGTTCTTCGTCTAGTCGTTGTGAATTTAAGTATGGCTCTAATTCACTTCAATTCGTCTATACTTAGAGAGTGCATATAAATTTGGTATTTATGATAATTCTATACATATATTGGAAAATGATAGATGTAGGTTATAACGATAATGAAAGAAGTGCAATATTTCCGTTCTTAGGGAAACTTGCCTAGTTATTAGTCATTATTTTTATGTACAAATGTGCATAATTTTCGTCGCTATATCCACGTGAGATTTTGATAAATTCAGACGTTCTAAATGAAGTCCATTCTTTATTACTATCTGAAGAAATTATTGGCTGGGTTGTCATACACAATGAAAGTGTAAACAGGATAATTAATCAATTTTGAAGTTAACGATTGCGAAAGAGAAGAAATAGAGAATTTTTGTGTGTAAATGATAAATTAGCTTACTTAAGATGTGGTATACTTTCGTTTTTGTTTTATCTCTCGGTGAATGTGGGATTAACATAAAAAATGTAAGCAATTGCATGATCTATATACTTACTTGCTTTACGTATAACTAATATATACACAATAGAGGAATTACGGTTACTATATTTGCGCTCATTTCTAAAAACGTAATAATTATTCATTTTTATTCTGGTGGAAATGAATTCGTAATTAGTATTCGATTTTGATTCTTTCGTTCATCAAGCAAAAATTCAGAAAGATTTAGGAAATTGAACGGAAATGGAAAATCGTGCAACTTAATGATAACGCATTTCGAGACATCAATATGAATATTAATCATTTCCGTTCGTATAGTGCTTATCACGAAACTAGCTCTTTTTTTCAACAGTTTACAAAATGAATTATAACAGCTGGTGTTGCATGTTAGGATGAAAGTTTGATATAGAAAATTGAAATTTTAATTAAATATTACAAGTGCAAAGTGAGCAGAAGAAAATTTATATTTTGCTAGCTTTGTACAGTTAATTAATTGAATGCTGAATTCAGTAAAGTTTTAATTGTTTCGTCGGAATTGCAATTGAAGTTAGGTATATTGTAGAAAATCGAAGTATGAACGAATCGTATGAAATATAGTTTTCATGCAATTATTTTTTGGGCGAGACCTTGACTACGTATTTGTTATTATCTAGCTAATTCGACCGGCCACAACATTAATTTCGAAGGTTATAAATACTTAATCAAGTTCAGTGCAAGAATTTCATTGATTTTCCATTTCTCGCACGTTCATTCGACGCTAACATCATTTATGAGAAACTTTTAGGCACCAAACACAAACTTATTCTTAATAGCTTGAGTTCTCGTATAAAAAAAGTGGCGTCTTTCGTATAAATCAGCTTTTTATTTAGTTCTAAATCGCTATGGCATACGACATGTACTTAGTTGGTAAAGCAGTAGCGTCTCGTCTATAAAGCTTATCAAATGCAATAAAATCTTGTGTGCGTCACTGGGACATTAAGTTGCTTCTTTCCTCTCTGCGCGTCTTTGATCTGCACGTGTCGGAAAATTCGATATTGTTTTTCCTCAAGTTATATTCTTGCTTCATTTAATGTATGTACATGTAGGAGCATTGCAGATGACACATTATTTGATTGACTGATTGATGTACTTGTTGATCACTTGTGAAGTCAACATCACATTGACTTTCTTCTTTACATGGATAGATTATACAATTTTTTTTTGCTTATGACTTGTTTGCGCGTCTACCTCGTTTACTTTCTACTACTTTGTTGTTTTTTGTCTGGCTACGCCACGCGGTTACGTTATGAATATATTCAAAGCAAAGATAATCAATCAATATCCACGCGTATTGATCTCAAAACAGGGTGGACTGCACTGTAGGTGGATGAATCACCCACCATTCATTACTTACTGCGATAGAACGAACGCATTTCGATTTTCGGCCGTGCAAAGTGATATTTTATTTTGGGAGGTGATTCAGCGCCCAAAGAAATGTCAATGTATAGTAGATGTCGGTTATTAGGACCTTGGCCATAACGATTTCTGGGTATAGCGACCTAACATTGGTATTAGACTTGGATTTTGGCTATAGCGACTTATATCAATAGGGTCAAAATGTAGGAAGGGGGTGCATACCTATCTACCTGGATAATAAGATAATCTACTTAGATAATCCGGTTGGTCATATCATGGGGTGGGTTTTATTTGTAACGACTGATGTTATAATAACACCAAATGGATCTGATTTTGCGACGAAATGTTATTCATATTCAAAGTAAATTTTTGAAAATATGTTCATATTTTATAATTCTGGGTGACTGAAAGGTACGAAGATAGGCTTTAGGTCACGTAATTAAAATGTCGTTAAAATATAAGCTGCTACAGTGCGCATTGCATTACTGTAATTGCATTTTTGTCGAAATGATAAAAATGTAAGTATAAATCTGCAAATTATGGTGCAATGCAAAAAAAGAGAAAACCCTAATGAGTTGCGCTTGCTTTCTAATCGCGTTGCCGTCTGTTTCTTTTTTCTCTTTGTTTGCTCATTTATATTTTTATATCAACACGATACAATTGCACAGTCTGCTACCTTTCGCAATTTATTACGTCATTGAATATTAATAAATTGCAGCACGAGCAACAAAGCAGTAGTACGCTTTGATTGAATTTGCTAAACACGATTTATTTGTGTAATACGAGTAAAACTGATGATTCATTATGTGAAGACTAAGAAGACGTCTATTTCTAAATGATAAATAGTTTTATTGAACTGCTTCATGAGTTTTGCGCATAAATGAGAATACTAGAAGTGGCAATTTGGTGTGAGAGAAAGAACAGAATAAGAAATGAATAAATTGTGGAGTTGCAAGAAAGAAGAAGAAAAAACATAGCATATAGCACATACCATTTATAGTTATTGTAAAATTTATGATACTCATCTAGGATTGCGTCCTTCGTATAAAATTTATATCCGCACGCGCGTATGAATTCATTGCATATTAGCTTCTGCTCTCGTTTCCCGGAAAGCAACCCCTTTTGCGAAATGCGAAGAACAGCAGAATGTGAAACACCAGACAAGACAAGACAATTTCGTAACGGCAAAAGTTTCCGACTAAATCGCCGTCGAAAATGGCTTTTTCCTGTTTCGCGTAAATTATTAATTCGCGTATCTAAAAATGTTTTATACGCGCAACTCTACGCAGTGAATTTCAATGTGGCGTTTGGGGTCACTGGTTTTATAATATAATTCTTGGTATTTTTGCTCTAAAAAAAAAAATGAAAACAAAACGGAAAATGTAGGTGCGTAATAAATATTTGAATTCGAAATGCAATTGTATTGCTGATCGGAATACAAAGTGATATTTATTTGTGTTTTTGTAAATTTCGGCTTTTCGTTTCAATTTTTACGGTAGTTAAAATGAAATATTATTCCATATTTGAATATCGCTTGATAAAATATGAAGCAAGCTGTAATAAAATACATAAATTTTGTAAACGATACACGGCGCAACGCATGGAATTGATATCTGCATAACGCAACGCACAGAAAAACTTTTCGATAGAAAATACATGATAGCGAATAAATATATCACATGGTTGGGAAGGGTTACTGTACGCGAAAGCAGGAAAGAGAAATGCGCACATTGAACGTGCAAGTGAAATCGACTGAAATAAGACGTATTCGCAAAGAGACGGAAAGTTGAGGTGTTTGTTTTGCGGAGAGGTGTGTGTGTGTGTGTGTGTATGTAACGGAAGCGGGAATGAAACGAGACGTGCTGTACGTGGCGCTAATAAATATTTCATACTTGAGAAGAAGCTTTAACTACTAAGGAGGTATCTGTTGGATTGCGTATGAATTTGAGCTCAAGTTGTTTTATTAATTGTACGATAATCATCTCTGCGGTGATGATACCAAGAAGTATTTCAATTAAAAAGTATTTGCTTGATTACTCTCGATTAAAGACACGCTTAAAACAATGAAATAATTATGGTTAATAAGGTTAAATTTTGTTGGATATAGGAAAATTGAAAAAGAATTGAACTCGCCATTTATTTAATTCCTACTTATGTGAATCGCAGTACGCCAAACAATAATAACATCTTGCTTAAGTCGTTTAAGCAAAGAAGTTATACAAAAGTCATTTTTAATGAGGTACGCTGGAATTTAATATTTCTTGGAAGTCTTTGGGCGATATAATCTTTCTAACTCTAAATTCAACGTTGAAGAAGTTGTTCTTGTAAACTATTAATTTTTTTGCAAAAGTTTTAATTTACACGCTCTGTCGTTTCGCATACATAAAATCCTTTCGGATTTTATGCATACTAACCGAGGTAGTTAATAAACGACGAGAAAGATGACTCAGAAATGAATCATTTATTGAAACTTATTTTTAGCGCATTCGATATGCAAAGCAAAAAATGAACACGTCAATTAAAAAGAAAAAAGGGTGAATCACATACTCATCACAGCCCTGCAAAGTCTGGGTTTAACGTTTTAAAAAGCATACTAATTAATCATTAAATGAAATTAATTCGTTAGTTAATTAACGAACACGTAAGCACAGTAAGTTAGTTCTTTTAGTTCCTGTTTTAAATTAATTGCATTTTCAACTTTGAAGTCTATATTATTTAAATGAATAATCACATTTACATTTGCGCTTTGCTCAAGACAAATAGTTTTACGTTATCACGATTTCCTTGAAATTTTATTTTGGTTGTTGTTGTTGTTGTTTATTTCCGCGACGGAAGTTTTTCAATTTTCCAATTGAAGTTCCTACAACTGCGTGCAAAAGGCTGAAGTATTTATCCAGCGCAGCGCAATGTGCAAGTCCTTATAATCCATTATGCTGACGCGCGCATTTACGCTGCGAAAATTGCAGGAAGTTAAGCGCTAAGAAAACTAAAGCAAAAGTAAAATACGCTAGTAAGAAAAGATGTGAAGTACTAGACCGAGTAGAAGTAGAAGTAGTGTAAACTTGAGTCGTTTATAAAGCGCATAAAATTGGATGCTGTACAATAATGATGAGGATGAAAATCAATAATGTAAAAGCCGGCGTACATTTTATGCGTATGTCACGTTGTCATGTCAGGCAAAATAAGGAAAATTGACGAAAAAGCGGGAGCAGTTCTGTGGCATCGAACGAGAAGCCAGAAAATATTGGATGTGAACGACAAGAATTTTATTTAATTTTTCTCGTATATGTCACAATGAATTTCAAAAAGTTTTATATAGGGCGTTATTGTTTATTTAAGCATTTTAATTTATCAAATCGCGTTTAAATTGTTTTACATTGATGGAAAGAAGTTGCGTTGTTTCTGAAAGTTGACTTGTGTAAACTTTTAATGGAAAATTGATCTTTTTGTCTAAAGTAAGCTCGAGCACGACGCAAAGTAGAGTGTGAATTCAAGTTGCGCCCGCATTTCATCGGTTTTGTTATAGCGTCGCGCGCGCGCGCTACTGCTTTTGCGGCTTTTCCTGTTTGAAAAGCCACAATGCACGGTAATGTACCACATGTACGTACTATTTCGCTAGAGCCAGCGCTGCTCTATTTTATCCTTCGAGAATATGACGCATTTGCAGACTAGAGGAGCGCGCATCAGGTCTTTCTCTAAGTTGTGAACAATGTCACTCTTGCTGCCATTTCTCAGAATTGCAACACCGCAAACAATGGCAACGTTGCATCGCTTCCGATGGCTTTAGTTAAACACGCGTTTCGTCTTTTGATGAAGGCTTTCACTAATGGCACATTTCTTGTTTTCGTTTTCCATTTCTTTTTCGCTATGATGAAAATAGTCAAAGTAATTTATTTCGTTATCATATTTTAATGAAAAACGCAATTGGTTTTCTGTGTTGTCGTTGACAATAGACATTAGAAAGGAATGACAATAATTTTCGATTATTAATAGACAAAGAGTAATTTCAGTTACAAGAACGTCAAAAAGGATTTTCGCAATAATCCAATAGTTGGCGAATACAAGTAGAATATGTTCTTGATTCTGTATTAATACCGATAGGAATGTAATACCTGTCAAATATTTGCAGACAAAAGAAATATACAGAGCAAGGACAAAGGAAGCGCTAAAATCGTGCACATGTTTGCACAAACATTGTAGACCGTTAGTCCTCGATTGTTTAGACGCAGTTTTCTCATGTTGCTTTAGTGTTCAATTTCCGCGCTGAACGCTCCACTATTTGGCTTTGTTGCTATTAAAATTGACAGACAAAGTAAAATTATTCTTTACTTTGTCCTACGTAATTTTATATTCTTCCTGTGCGAAAATCAATATTGATAGGCGCGGAAACAATAAAACGGAATATTGTTATTGGCACGCGCCTGTATATTAAAAACTTCTGAGGGTATTTACAGTTGCCACCCCTTGATATGTAAACAACGTGCCATTATTTGACATTTGCGGATACATTATGTGATTAACAACTGCGGTAAATGTCGCCGGAAGTAACTTCTAAAGGTTAGATTTAACTAATACTAAGGTAAGGCGGAGGGTGGTTAATATTTCCACCTATAAGGTGTATTTCTTTATCCTTTTAAAGGGGAATAGGGGATGGTTGACGCAGTGGATCACTGCCCAGAATAAGCCGATTTAACGTGAAACATTTCCCCATTAAAGAAAACAATCAATAGCTATTAGATTGAACAAACTTTTAAAACAATAGAGATTTATAATCTATTGATCAATAGGCTTTATGATAAACTCGCAGTAAAGCTTTCCTCAGTCGTTTGGATTTCCTCTTGACACCCAATTCGATGTGTGTGTTTTTATCTCGCGTACGCGTACGCCAAGCACTAAAATCAGTAGTGCACTTATACCACGACGAGGTTTCGGGAAATGTTGGCAAACTGATACACTCAAATCCCCTGTTGGCGTTCCCCAGGGAAGTTTGAACAATACCCATCGGGTATCCGGTCGCCTATTGACTCGTTACATTCTCGCGCAAAGAGAGTACGCAGCTATCAGCTGGCGAAAAGGTGTGCATTTGAGTGCTGAGCACGTGCTGGATTCATGAAGGCGTAAGCTGTCAAGAAGTCGAATGTGGCACGCTTTTGAACGTACGAAGAGACGAACGAACGCGTATGAATGACGACTACCTTTAACGTTTTTCACTCTCTCGAAACTTTACCGATAAGGATAATGCCAACTTTTTGATTAAACGTGTTTAAGTGGATATGAATCAAACCGTCGAGCATGGGGTATTACTGTAATCTTTAAACATCTAATATACGGGTGAACGATTTCGTGTTTGAACTAAAAGGAAAAACAACTTAATTTACGGTATCGAACGTGATGGAAGGTGGGAGAAAGGTAAATCTAAGGCTCGCGCAGATTTATGCGATTCGCCTGTTTAGCTAACAAAACGGGCACGTGCGAAGAATCGTTGGTGGCGCTTTTTCACGCTTTGATAAATTATTTCGCTAAATGGAAAGCATTTTCATGCGAGAAAATTCGAAATTCTTGGAAACTTGTTTGATGTTATTCAGCACGTTTTTAATCGGTTTTCTTGTTGTTGTTTTTTTTCCTCGTCTGATTATTTTTATGCTGGGACTCTTTGGCAAACTTTATTTGCTTTTGGGCGCTGCGTCTCTTTTAGGTATAATTTAAAAACGGCGCAAATTTTATTCCGCATGTAAATTCGCTTTTATAATATTCCAGCGCAATTTGCATTCATTGCCGGTATTTTTTCTTCCTGGCTGGTGGGTGTAGTTTGTTGAGTGGTCTTTACCGAAAAATATTACGACGAGCACCATGGGTAATGAACGTAAAACAAAGAAGAAAAAAAAGAAAAAGTTAACGAGTTGTATCCACGAATTCTTTCTGGCTGTCGCGGAAATATTAGAAAAGTCTATAACTTGTTGTTTATTCACGCTATTCGTATGAAAATGCTGGTGGATATTCGCGTGCTAGTTTTGTGTTATTCGAATAGAGTATATGTAAATAACTTGTAATACCCGGCAATAAATGTGAATTGTATTAGAATATTCAGCTCTTCGCGCGTATGTACTTTTTTTGTGTGAGGTGAAATGGTGCAATGTCGGTTGGCATTTGACATTTCGGTGTTATCTAACTGGATGCAGAAGTGCACAATATGCAAAAGAATATGTATGTATTATGCAGTAAAACGAGCAGCGTATGCATAAGCCGACCAAATACAGTATAATAATAGAAATATTTTATCCGCTTTGTGGCAAAATTGTTGGTGGCTCGGGCTAAAATAAGTCAACGTTGGCATATTTTAATTAAATTCGTGTCGGATGCGTTTGCCACTCGCTGGACGCCTAATGGAGTATGACTAAGTAGTTTATATGATAATTATACTATAGGCTATTGTTTTCTATCAAGCCACCACTCGCAGTAATTCCTATGTTTTATACAGGTGTATTATTATTGGTCATTGTTTCATTTAACCGTACAATGAATTTTTATAAGCTGTTACATTTTAGGTTTAATTCGTTGGATTATTAATTTTTTTCGCGAGAAAATGCCAAAAATACTATTTAGCTGGAGCTCCCCTTGAATTTATTACTATTAATTTTTGCAAAATATGGAATACTACTTAACATTTTGCATTAACCTGTGTTGTAATATGGATATTATTTCTATTTCAGGAAGCAACCAAAAACGTTTGCGTTTGACCACTGCTTCAACTCAATCGATCCGGCAACGGGCGGCTTCGCCTCGCAGGAAACGGTCTTTGAGTGTGTGGGTGAAGATATCCTGGATAATGCATTCCAGGGTTACAACGCATGCATATTTGCATACGGGCAAACAGGTGAGCATCGTGGTGCGGCAGGCGGCGAGGGTGGCCTCATTGTAATGGCGCATTTAGGTTCGCTCGCGTTTTGTGGCGGTTTATTTGCGCAAGCAGAGGATATAAAAGTGGCGCACATATTTTCGAGAGAGCAGCAGAGCGAAATTTATGAAATTCATTAGCATCCTTCAAGAAGGAATTGCCACATAGTAGTTGACTGCGCCCGCCTACAAACCGTAAATTTTCTCCGTTCAGCACAAATTGCAGTTGGCGATGCTGGGGGCGGTGGTAGAGGCTCCTAATCGCGTGTTGGAAATTGCTTTCTTTCACCTCTTGTGCTCGCGCCTAGAGGCAATTTTTGAGCGTGGATTTGTACATTGCCATTCACACCTGGAGCATCTTCTTCACCGCCACTCCAAATGAAGCGAGTTCTGCGTGCTACGCGTACACGAAAAAGCGACGAGTTTATTATAAGCAGTTTGCACGCGCGCGCGCTAAAGGAAAGAATGAATGAATGGGTAAATTAATGAAATCATTGTGCTGAACGAGCTGGCTAACTGATGGAATTGCACGAATTAAATCCGCATTCGGCACGCTTTCATTTTAGAAGGCGGCTGCTGTTGCTGCTGCTCAATCAACGTAAAAAGCAACCTCCAAAGACTTTTTCTCGTGTTCGTTGGGTGAAATAGAGCTGGTCGGAAAAGCGAGGAAAATGAGAAAATTCCTTCGTATTCCTGTTACTCCAAGCGCGTGCACAATTTCTCATCACATTTTTGCGCACACACACACACACATCTCGTTGAAGTCTAAGCAATAATTTTTATTCGGCGAGTGCACATGTTTTTACTCTGCACCGCAGAAAATATCGCAAAAGAGGGAATGAACCTCGAGGCGTTTGCAGAGTGTGATGAAGAACACATGTCGTAATCGGTATTGCAGATGCACAATTTATGTGATGTGGTTGTATGCTTTTCACTGCAATTCGCCGAGTAAAACAAAGCGTGCACTGAGCGTGAATGTAAAAGAAATGATGAGCGTACGAAGCTTTCGATGGCGATGGACGTTGGCGTTGTGCAAAAGTGTACATCGCGTGCGGAAAATACAACACACCCTTTTGTTAACTGAACGGGTTGCCAAGGTTGCTTTTGATTCTTCAGCAAGCGCGTGCTGCGGAATAACAACTGGTACAAAGCGCATTTGCTTAATTAAATTTCTTCGCTTTTATGGTCGCATACGAGTGAACAAGAGGCGTTTATGATGCGATGACGGTAGTTTAGTTTGTTGTCATTAGCAAAAATTCGAGTTGATGCCTCGGAGGCTCTTCAACTAATTGCTCATGTTCGCAATACATATTTCTATAAAGTCGACTAAACGAAACAATAACCACCTAATGTAATGAGGACGCGTATTGTGACACGCTCTCGATGTCAAATGCAAAATGTGCTGCCGCTCACTGGAAGGCATTGCGTTAATTAAAACACGCAATTTATGTTTACATGTTGCGTTGTTTGCGCTAATAGGTATTTTGTGCCTAGTACTTGAGGAGTGGCATAAGTTCTGCAATGTTGCAACTCGGCGCTAATTGCTGTTTACAGTGCATGCTGCGATTTTAATTGCACTGCTCCGAATAATGTTTATCGTGCATGTTTACTTCGATCGCAATGTAATTCCATTGGCAAACATTGTATTGCGTTCCAGGTTCGGGCAAGTCCTATACGATGATGGGGACGCAGGATAACAAAGGGCTGATACCGCGACTCTGCGATGCGCTCTTCGAGAAAATCGCCAAGCAGCAGAGCTCCGAGCTCAGCTACAAGGTGGAGGTGAGCTACATGGAGATCTACAACGAGAAGGTGCACGACCTGCTGGATCCAAAGACGAACAAGCAGTCGCTCAAAGTGCGCGAGCATAACGTATTGGGGCCGTACGTTGATGGATTGTCGCAATTAGCCGTCACGTCGTTTCAAGTAAGGAGTAGTACTATGGGAGCAAATAATGCTATTGCCGTCGCGCCGCCACCGCGCTACCGCATCAATTCGAATGCGTAATCAATGGGCGGACGGACGGCCAACCCTTGTCTTTCGCGCTCCAACCGTTATCGATTTTTGCCTTTTTTTTGTTTTGTAGGACATCGATAATCTAATGGCCGAAGGCAACAAATCTCGCACGGTCGCTGCCACCAATATGAACAGCGAGTCGTCGCGCTCGCACGCGGTCTTCACTGTAATTCTCACGCAAACGCTCACCGACACGAAGTCGGGTGTTAGCGGCGAGAAGCAAAGTCGAATGTCGCTGGTGGATCTCGCCGGATCGGAGAGGGCTGTGAAAACGGGAGCAGTGGGCGACCGCCTCAAGGAGGGCTCCAATATTAATAAGTAATGAAATTGTAATGACGGATGCAACGGAATGCTTACAGTAGTTGGTTGGGTGGTTTGCTTGCTTTCAGGTCATTAACAACGTTAGGTCTAGTCATATCAAAGTTGGCGGATCAGTCGAGCGGCAGCAAAAACAAAGACAAATTCGTGCCATATCGCGACTCGGTGTTGACGTGGCTGCTCAAGGACAATCTGGGCGGCAACAGCAAGACGGTGATGGTGGCGACCATCTCGCCGGCGGCGGATAACTATGAGGAAACTTTGTCGACTCTACGATACTCTGATCGTGCGAAGCGCATCGTCAATCATGCCGTCATCAACGAGGATCCGAATGCGCGCATCATTCGCGAACTGCGACAAGAGGTCGAGGCGCTGAAAGAGATGCTGAAGCACGCCACGGTTAGTGTTTGCTCCGATGCTGCACCGTACCGCGCTAGTTTGTTCGATGCGAACGCTAATGCGTGTTTCTTGCAGGGCTCGCCGGTCGGCGATCTGCAGAAGATCGACATTAACAAGAAGCTCGTCGAGAGCGAGAAACTTTACAAGGAGATGTCGCAGACGTGGGAGGAAAAGCTGGTGAAGACGGAGCGCATACAGAACGAGCGCCAACAGACGCTCGAGAAGATGGGCATCAGCATTCAGGATTCGGGCATTAAGGTCGAAAAGAACAAATTCTATTTGGTCAATCTGAATGCGGATCCCTGTTTGAACGAGCTGCTCGTCTATTATCTAAAGGTTTGTGCTACTTGAGTCGTGCATTTTAATTACCGTACTGGGATGCTTGTTGGTGATTCGCCAACGGCTATGACGGTTTTGTTGGGTCTTTTAATATGCCACAACGGGGGTTTACTACTTCGAACGTCACAACTTACCACGCGCTTTTGCTGTGTAATTACAGGAGCGGACCGTCGTTGGCGCGAAAACAAATGGCACCGGCCCGGAGCCCGACATTCAGCTGTCCGGTTTGGGCATACAGCCCGAGCACGGCGTTATTACCATCAAAGACGGATGCCTTTTTCTGGAGCCGTTGGCCAATGCGCGCTCATATATCAACGGCTCGCAAGTGAGCACCAACACGCAGCTCAAGAATGGTGACCGCATCGTCTGGGGCAATCACCACTTCTTCCGCGTGAATTGCCCGCGCTCCATATGTAAGTTGCTCGTTTATTTACCCGTGTTAATTGCGCTGAAACAAAAACAAGTGGAAACTGTGCGATAACCAACACGAATGTGTACATAAGCGCAGAACATGACAAATTGGTTTCCACTACGCTTTATTCGTTCACACAGCAAATTTAACCCATTTCGAAAAAGATGTCGTTTATCATCATTAGTCATCCGAATAGCTACCCATTACAACTATGTTAGATTTTAATTCACCCCTTCGGCTGGTGCTACACGCTGCACGGAGTGGCTCTCAAATTACATTCGCACTTGACATTGACATGAGTATGTGTTTTTTCAGTATCCGCATCGGAGCCGCAGACACCCGCACAATATATCGATTACAATTTCGCGCGCGATGAACTGATGCTGAACGAATTGAGCAACGATCCCATACAGGCGGCTATCTCACGCATTGAGCGCCAACACGAGGAGGACAAGGAGGTCGCCCTCGAAAAGCAGCGGCAAGAGTACGAACGGCAATTGCAGCAGTTACGAAATATTATGTCGCCGACCACTCCGTACCCGCCATACGCGTATGACCCATTCAAATTCAAGGCAGTACCGTGTACGCCGACAACGCAAATGCGCGTTGATGAAATGTTCAAGCGCAGCATTGGACAACTGAAGACCGACATTCTCAAGGCGAATGCGCTGGTACAGGAGGCGAACCGGCTGTCGGAGGAGATGGGGCGGCACACAAAGTTCAGTGTGACGCTGCAAATTCCGCCCGCCAATTTAAGTCCCAACCGGAAGGTGAGTGTGAGTGAGCTTTCATTTCGTGAGCAATTTGCTTCACTTGTGCGGCGTGCGCGACGAAATTAAACGGCTGGCGTTTTATACTCTAGCAGGGTGGTTTGTTTGGCGTGTTGCAGAAGGGTGCGTTCGTCAGCGAGCCGGCAATTTTGGTGAAGCGCGCGAAAATGGCCAGCCAAGTGTGGAGCATGGATAAACTCGAAACGAAGCTGATAGATATGCGCGAAATGTACGACGAACGCTGCGAAAAAGCAATTGACTTGAAGGTATGTAAAATGCATTGCACTGGAATGTCACTTATTTAATTTCACGTGGCATTCCTTCCGTTTGTGCGCAGGAGGAAATTGATTCCAAGATCGATCCGTTCTACGAATCGCAGGAAAATCACAATCTTATTGGCGTCGCCAACATTTTCCTCGAATGTCTTTTCGAGGACGTTGTCCTAGATTATCACACGCCAATTATAAGCCAGCAAGGCGAAGTAACTGGCAGGTTGCAGGTAAAACTCGATCAATAGCTTTACAAACAGTGAATTGATGTGGAAATAGTACAACACTAATCTTTTATGCCGTATCTCTTCTTGACTTTCCCCCCAACAGGTTGAGTTGACTCGCGTTGCTGGAGTGCTGCCCAAGGATCGAATGTGTGCTGCCGGTTCGGACAGTTCATCCGAGAGCAGTCAGGATGAGTATGAGGATGATTTAGGCTCGCAGCAAGTTACCATTCGCGTCAACATCAAACAAGCATCTGGCCTACCGTTATCACTGTCTCATTTCGTATTCTGCCAGTACACGTTTTGGAACCATCCTGAGCCCATTGTCATTCCACCCAACATGCCCGATCACCATCATGTACTGTCGAATCAAAAGGACTCGCTCAAGTTTGATCATGAAAAAGAGTTTACGGTGACTATTAACGAAGAGTTTCTTGAACATTGCTCGGAGGGTGCGCTGTCCATTGAAGTGTGGGGTCATCGCAGCGCTGGCTTTTCACGAACCAAGCCCGGTTGGGAAGTGGAGCAGCGGCAATTGCAATTGGCAAAGGCGCGATCGCTGGCCGATCGTTGGTCCGAGTTGACACGCAAGATTGAGCTGTGGGTGGAGATCCAGGAATTGAACGATCAAGGCGAATATGCGCCGGTCGAAGTCAGCTCCAAAGTTGACATGCTAACGGGCGGCGTTTACCAATTGCGGCAAGGACAACAACGACGCATTCAAGTACGCGTGCGACCGGTTCAAAATTCAGGCACGCTGCCGATTATCTGCCAATCGATCGTCAAGATTGAAGTCGGCGGCGTGATGCAGCGAAATCGCCTTCAAAAGGCTCTGGATTCCTATCAGGAGGAAGACTTGACGGTACTTCGCGAAAAGTGGAGCGAGGCTCTAATGCGACGTCGACAATACTTGGACCAACAGATAAAAAAATTGATTGACAAGCCTGACAAAACGGAACAAGACGTCGAACGCGAGCAAAGTTTGGTCGATCAATGGGTCAATTTGACTGAGGAGCGTAATGCAGTGCTTGTCCCAAATCCGGGTTCCGGTATACCGGGTGCTCCTGCAGTTTGGGATCCTCCGCCGGGGATGGAACCGTACGTTCCGGTTTTATTTTTGGACCTTAACGGTAATAATAAAAAAAATCTTTGTTTTATGAAACGCTGAATTTACTATCATATTATTATAGCTGATGATTTATCTACACATCACTCATCAAGCGAAGAAGTTTCAACTAGCGGCGTTAATTCAATTCTATCCAAGGAAATTGGCAATAAATTTTACAATCTGCACATTCTTCAGCACCTGGAGAAGGACGTGTGCGCGGTCTCTTCATGGGACTCTTCCATCCATGACAGTGTTCACCTGAATAAAATTACCGATCGTACGTACCACCCCATTTGTTACAGTTCAATTTCACCGCCCGCACGCTAGAGCAAATAAAGCATCAAATGCATTTATTACAGCTAACGATCGAGTGTACTTAATACTGAGAACGACCGTGCGGCTGTCGCATCCAGCACCAATGAATCTAGTGCTGCGCAAGCGATTAGCTCTCAACATCTACAAACGGCAAAGCTTCACCGATCGCATCAAGCGCAAAATTGTGCGCTCCGACGTTATCATGCAGTCGGGCGTCACATACGAGGTCGTGTCGAACATTCCAAAAGCGAGCGAAGAGCTTGAGGATCGCGAATCGCTTGCGCAATTAGCCGCTTCCGGCGAGGACTCATCATTGGTCGACGGCGAAACGTACATAGGTAATGGGTCATTAGGAACGCGCCGTCTGCTTGATGCGATTGAACGATTAAACCTAATGCGCTCCTTTAATTTTTATAGAGAAGTACACGCGCGGCGTATCGGCGGTGGAAAGCATTTTGGCGTTGGACCGCCTCCGGCAAAGCGTCGCCGTTAAGGAGCTGTTGCAGGCCAACGGCCAACCCTTAATGCGGAAAACTGCGTCGGTTCCCAACTTTTCACAGGTAAAATCAAACGTTCTAAATCATTTTCAATATTGGGCAATGTCTCATTATTTTGTTTATCAACTTTGCACAATCAGGCTTTGGAGACGAAGAATGGGGTACGTGCATCTAGATGTCACGGTTTTTGTTTCAATTGTAGTTGTTTCTCATGTTACTGTTCTGTTAAACGCGCAGCTTTTCGTCCGAGCCTTAATGAGGGCACTATTGTGATTTGCGCTTAATGTTTTAGCTGATGCGACTAGATACGAGCACCGAGTCTCTGAATATGTCACGTTCAGAGAGCGTGAGCGAACTCTGCGAGTTTGCATCAAATCCACTGCGTTCACGCAGCAGCTTCGGCAAGGACGTGGCGGACTTGGCTCCGTCTAAACCGTTCGGATTAGGTATGTGTGACCATTCCTTTTGCGCCATATTCACATTTAATCAAAATTTGCTCAGTCTCATAGCATATCTCGTGAATTGAGTAAACTTTGCAATATAGAACAAGTTTCCTAGGAAGACCCAAGCGACGTAGGGATAATACATTTGTTCATTATCAATAGAGAGTAACGCATAGAATTTTGTCATAAACATGAAGTTCTAGCTATAGAACGTGCCCAGGCACTCTTTAGTTAGAACAACCGCATTTTAGTCGTGCGTAGAATTCTCGTGAGCGATTCCAATTCATATGTGACGTTTTAATCGTGTTACATATGCAGTTGATACATTGAGCGAGCGATTGATTATATATTTTTTACATATTGTATTTTGTGTGCGTTTTGCTCTATTTGAATTGACTTTTAATAAGCAATATGATGCACTCGTACGCAGCATTCGTTTACATTTTTTTATTCTCAATGTTATCATTCTTGTATTTGATTCAATTTGCCCATTTTCAAATTTGCATTCAATTCGCGCTATACTGCATTATTCATTTCAGAGAGCTGTCCCCCGTTGTATTAATTTAGCTTTTCAATAATTATGAATATCTTTCATATTCGTTCTGCTTTTACTATGTATGTAGAAGATGTGCAGCCGCATAACATATTTTCAATCGAATCTATATATTTACATCTCATAAAATTCGTTATACACGTTTGCTCTCACTATAATTCTCTTTCTCTATTTCTCATTAAGCAAGTTTTTTGCAAATGACATACACATCGCAAATATCTTCTTATTTATATAGCCCAAAAACCGAATTGGCATAGCCCAAAACCGCAATGTATGATGTTGTATATGAACTTAGCAAACTAACCGAAATGCTTTCACTAATATTACATTTTCGAATCTGTTTTTCCCCTCTGCAATGCAACCACCAAGGCTCCATTCTGTCAGGTAACAATGGAGGCTTGCATATTGAGATTGCCATTAAATGGAAACCCATTGTTCGCTCGTGTGAAATATACGTTACTAAGATTGCTGATGATTATGATGATGATCTTGATTGGGCCAAAGACAAGATTGGCCAGCATAAGATTATAATTTGTTCGTTTACATGCCAGAGCCCATAAACGAATGACGGAATGCTTGATCTTGATTAGTTCAACAAACATATTCTTTGTTGTCAACAAGACACCACGCGCACAAACCTCATTTTGCGTTCGTTTAATGAGATTTATGTTTCCAAATGTTTTGTGTTATCTGGCAATATGTGCAACTAGTCTCTAAACGTACTCGTAGATGGAATGCATTCATAACGCGCCTCATTTGCGAATGTGTGCCGCGAGGAATCGTGCTAATATTATTCACGATTCGATCGCGTCCCATGACTGTAGATGTTCTAGCCATGTAGAGAATCGATCAAAGCATGTCACTGTGTTTCATGCCCTCCCTCGAAAATGCCTCGTCTTTTCATCTTTCTATCTTACTTCTTGTGTTTCTTTAAGTGAAACTGCAATGCATTTATGCAAGCGTAAAACACTGAACGAATTGATCATAGACACAATTTCGCGGCCTGCTCCATTTATCATCGCATTGCAAATCAAGTCTTGTTCGCTATTATCATTCTATCATCTCATCCGCAAACATCGCATCTATACCATAAGCATCGTACTCATTCCTATCATCATCGATATGCTCATGTGATAACAATTGCATTTTGCATTGTTTCGTTATATACTTTTGTTTGTCATTGCCTTAATGAGACCTGCCGCTAGGCGGGTTTCGTTGTTTAATATTGACCAGACACAAAATACAAAATGACACATTCAAATCGATAAAGTCACAGAGACTCTCTTTTAGAATATACTTGCAGTCAGTCTATTCACATGAAATTACATGAAATTATTGGTTTTCTCTATGTATTATGTAGCGCAACATATGAACATCTTTTTTGGGAAAGTTGAATCCAATTTTTATTATCAATCAAATTGCGGCGTATTGTGCCCATTCGCATGGTAGCATAAACAGAATTTTATACCTACAGAAAAACTTTTTCGGTAGTCGAAACACCTAATACAATTGGCATATTCTCTCTTGCATGGTCTGTTTAATGTACTTTTAGAAGTGTTAGTCTCTTTGACTTTACAATTGAAATAATTGTAATATGGTGACTGGATGACTGTCGCGTCCGATTTAAACATACATGGTGTTGATTATAAACTTGCTGTCTTACAGCTCGTCCAACATTCTTGAATCTCAGTCTGAATTTGAACTCACTGCGCTTACAACAACCTTCAGGAGTTGCGAAATGTACGTTTAGCCCTAAAATATTATCGGTTTCACTTGTTTTCGTATAATTTAGTTTCAGTAGGTTTTTAGTATTTTGATTTCGTGAATTTATTATAGCTCTGTTTGTTTGGTGGTTTCGTTATTCGCTTGCTTGTATCCAAAGAATTTAATAAATTCCATTTGCAGTTTCGCCAGCGAATCCGAAAATGTCATTACGCATGACCACATTGCATGAAGAAATCCCAATCGCCAGGAAACACTCGCTGGATTTGATCGTCGATCAGATTACTGAAGAGGAGAAGGAGGATGAAGGATCAGATGCCAAATCGGAGTTTCATGTATGTGCTCATCCACTATTTGCTATAAATATGCTTAAATGTGTGCTATATTCATATGTAGCAGCGGAACAAATCCGCAAATCATCGCCGCCGCACCCTGCCAACATCGCGTACCCTTGATTCGCTAATGGAGTTTGCACCGAAAGCCAGCACACCATCGGCCAACTCCAGTGGCTATGGTTCGCAAGCGGTTTCGTCAACAAATCTCTCAAGCGAGGATTCGATGTCATTACGAAGCATAAGCGTTGATGAAACTCCAGACGATTTGCGGTCCACGTCGAATGAGCCGCGCTCTGATAGCATTCCAAATGAAGAGGCAGTTATAAATGTATTTATTTCAATTCATTATACATATTAAGTTTATTTAACTTGATTTGATATTAGCAGAAATTTAATGACAATTTAAAGATCATCTCCGAGGAGACGAAACAGGAATCACACGATGAGAACTCGGACAATGATTCCGCCATAAATGGAATGGACACAACGAACTCTGACCATACCGTAGGAGAGAAGACAGAATCGGATTCGCCGTCCGAGGGAAGCAGTGTGGTGAAAACGAATTTATCGCCGGGCAAGGTTGTTCGCCGTCGCAAGACGACGTCAAAGTCCGCACCCGTCCATCGTGCGTCTTTCCCACAGGGCCGTCCAACGTTCTCTGAAACCAAACAGGCACAACGCGATCTTTTAAATCGCGTGTTAACGCATGAAGATGGTACAGATAGTTCCACAGATAAATTAGAAGGTAAAATTTGGTGTCTAATATAAGATTGTGTAATTCAAACTCATTTTTGCAGAAGAAAGTGATAATAATTATGGTTCCCGTCCTGATCTCAATAAATTAGTTGATGTACCTGTACCTGATTGGGTTGTATTGGGTGAGAGTGTGCAAATACGTCCGTATAACTCTTCCGGCGTCGTTGCCTTTATCGGCCTGACGGAGTTTGCGAGCGGTACTTGGGTTGGAGTCGCACTGGATGCACCAAAGGGTAAATTCAATTAAAAGCGCAATTAATATTGCAATAAGAGCGTAGCGCGCGGAACAATAACCGTTTGCTCTTATTTCCAGGTAAAAATGATGGCACAGTACAGGGCACAAAATATTTCAGCTGCAAACCCAAGCACGGCATGTTCGTGCGCGCTGATAAATTGATCCTGGATCGACGCGGGCGGGCAATGCGTCAATATAAGGCGCAAGAAGCCGCTGCTGCCGCCGGCAATAATCACAGCCGGTGTGCATCGAGTAAAGGTCAGTTGAGAAACTGACCTCTTGTGAATGCAATTTTTCTTTGTTGAACCGACCCTTGTTTGTTTTGTTGCAATGTACATACTTATTATATTAGGACCTGATTTCGATGGGTTGCAATCATATGAGATTAACGTCATAACGTGTGAGATTCTTTTTAGCCTTTTAACATCGTTAATAACTTAATTATTTTATTGGTAATAATTTATACATTATTCGATTTAACTTCCTCCCTCTTTAATTATTTTGTGGACGTGTTCTATTAAGGCGCATGTGCAATTTCCGAAAAATCGTTGGTCCTCATTCTTCTCTATAAGCACATTGTTAATTATTCTTTCTAGGTGATTACATACCGCGGTCCAGATCACGTGGTGATGGCTTGAATTATTACATGGGTGCTCGTGTAAACCCAAAAACCAAATACAGTCCTAACTAACACTAGTCCCCTCCATTGAAAAACCACCCTAATTAACTCTTAACGAATTAAAGAACTATGTTTAATATTTAGGATTGTAAACGATAAATTTATTCAATTAACTACCAATTTATAGACGATTCTAGGTATTAATTAGTTGATTAGTTCCGCCGTCCTGAAAGAAAATGTAACAACAAAGAAATGCGTCAAAATTTCTCCTGAATTTAATGAATTTGTGTTATATACTTAGGTAAAGAAAAGATATACATACATATACACCATTATATATTCTCAATGTCCATTACATTTTAACTTCTTAGTCGACACTGAAAAACAAGTAATGTTTTTGTAAAAAGAAATATAAATTAACGTGTAAGCAGAGTAATAATGAAGATTAGGTTTATGGACTGGGCTTATATATGTGTAAACCAAAAATAGATAAATATTCATACACATAAACAATTAGAATACTATAACGATGCATTGCTTTTACATTTTCTATATGTATTTATAGGAGATGCAATGGATCTGTTTAATTAATTGTACATTCCGCAATGTTGCGCATTTATTTTTATGGCACGATGTGTTAGCCAAGTTTGATGTTAAGAAAAGCAGCAACATATACATACACAATGCACCCAATCTATATTAACGCCTCCGCGCAGTGGTTCATTCACGCAAATAGGGATGAAAGGCTGACGAAAAACATGTAAATATGTTCTGTGATACTCGTTTTATTTCTATATAATTTCAAAATGCAAATGTGGACTTAGTATTATCGTAATGACACCAAGCAACCAATACGCAAATGGCTCACTTCGATGGTAATAGTCACAAGGACGCAGTAAACTAGATGATGACATTTCAGGCCAATTATTTTGCTAAACCAACAAAGGCGGTCTCATATTTTTATATGTAAATCACACATGCACAAGCAATATTCGTGTATAATTTGCTTGTTACTAAGCTACTTAAGCAAACAGCGCTTGAACCGTAAAGCGTCAAAAGCAAAAAGATGGAGATATCATGCGCTAATCATTAATTAATGAAGTGTTAATTATGCATTAAGCACACGCACGCGAATCAGTCAAACGTGCTTGAACTAGCTCAATGAATTTGTTCCCGACACTTGTAATGTAAAGTGCACAAGACTCATGGTTAAACATTATGATGATTGATAGTTTTGCCAGCAGCCAGCAATCAGCATTTAGAGTAATTCTTCATGTAGACTTATGAACTCTATTAAAGCTAAAAACACTAGTGATATGATAAGTGCATTTTTCCGTATTTGTGTGTGAGCATAGACCACAGAACTTCGTAGATGATAAAATACAAAAGAAAAATTAAGGAAACGAAATGCTGCTTTCGTTGTATCTACCAATCTACAAATAGAAAAAGTACTTCATAAATAAATTTAATCAAATATTTAATGTAACTCGCAAAACGACACAAACAGACAAATTACACAAGGAACATGCAACCAACACACAAAATACTACTTGGTGAAGCAACATACCCAGTAAACTTTTCCGTCTAATATATTCAATAATCATAATAAATGATAGAAAAATAATATATTATTATGTAGGTATAACGTTGTATTGAACTGCTGATTGATTGATTGATGCGCTGCGATGACAAGTAGTATGATGATGATAATGATGGGGAAAAAATGGAACGATTGATAAAATTGCCAAAAACCTATTACGAAATAATACAAAAAATGAAAACAAGAACAATGTTTGTATATAGAATTTGTGTAGTGATTTCATCAGGTATTTACATAAGTAATACTTATATATTATAAACAAAAATGCAAAACAAATAAGAAACCAATCTATCTTACTACCATTGAAGAACTATTACATACTTAAATTCAACAAAATAAAATGGGGATATGAAAAAGAACCTTCTCTAATAACGAAAACATATTTTACTAATAAGCAATTTTAAACTAATATAAAGTAATAATTGATAACTAGTTCAGAGACATGAATGGAGTTAAACTTGCTCAGATATAAGTAACCAAATTAAAAGACGATGCGGAAAAACTGGTAACAAATACAAAATCTATGTTTATAGAAAAATAATGGCACAATCAAAACCAAACTGAAACAATTAATGTGTTGCAGAATTAGTTTACTTAATTATACAAGTAGATTCTTGAAACAAACGACACAACACATACACATTCGGAAACTATAAAGAAACTCATAGTATAGAAGAAAATTTTCTCATAAATAATTGTGTAGATAAAAAAAGTCATACCACTTTAAACACAAGTCCATAGAAATGTTTATTACTAGTAGCCACACGATTATTATTCAGGAATTGTTTTTATACTTATGTGTATGTATTATTAATTAATTTATTTCCCATGTTCAATTAATATGTTTACAGGTAAGGATATTCAGTGAAAGAAACGCATTAATAATTTTATGTATATAAATCTTTTGAAATTGTATATAAGATGAATTATGAAGCAAACGATGATTTCCCACATTCATTTTACAACCAAAAAGGTAACTAAGCGATAATCACATTTACATCATGAGGAAAACTCTTTAGGAGATGAAATGCCAAATATGTTTTATAGTAACGAATAGCAGGAAATAGTAACCGAATTAAGTACAGATTCAAATTCATTTTTCGATAGTGATAATGGCATTTGTAAATTAATTGTAAATAACTATCTAACACTAATTTAATTCTTAATTGTTTTGTCAATTATAATTGTTTATGAAACGTGCAGATACCCTTAATAAGACATGTTTAATTTTAAAACTTACCTACTTAATACAAATATTAAATGAAAATTAACTTGGATAAATTCAATGGGAAACACAGACAGTAACATGAGAAATGATAAGAAATAAAGAATACAAATATCCACTAAGTGATATTAAATACGAGATGATTCGGTAGAAAACCTCTTATTTTATGATATTAATTATTAAATTTAAATGATTCTGTGTGCTTTTACTAGATTCATCGTCCTTAAGTTTCGGAAAGTTTAAGGACTGAGAAAACCGTTTAATAGTTTTGAGAGATGAGTAATGACTGTAATATATTTCAGCACAGGAGTGATTCGTTTTAACAGCTAGTCGTAAAGTACGGGGATGTAAAATAATAAGTAAGTATTAATATGTTGCCTATATTACGCATGGTGGTTGCAGGAAAAGTGATATACAAAATCTACTAGGAAACTGTATGAAGAGAGTGAACACCGGATGAACTAATGAGATATTAAGGGATGTAGAACAGGCGTTCTGCCTGCTGCAATAATTAAACGCAAATTAATTAGCTCTTGATGCTTAAGAATTCATAATTTAGGCGCGTTTTACGTGTGGTTAATTTATGCTCAATTAGTCATCATAACTGTAGGAAATTCTATAGCCGCTAATTTCAATAAACAATTAATATATGTTCAATGAAGGTGTACTGAGAACATATATTAATAAAAGACAAACTCACCGATAAATCATTGTATTTATTATGCATATAACTCTGGCAAATAATAATGGTTGTAAAAACAAAACCTATGAAATAGGCTAGCTAGTTGGCATATTGCATGGCAAAGGAACTGCGAACAAAATTCATTGCATAAACATCAAAAACATGAGCACTCATTGATGTTTAGTGCCGAAGCGATAGCATTTGGAGTGCACCGCAACAAAGTAATAGCAATGCCGTAAAATGTTCAATTAAACCATAATAAAATTGCGCGTCCGTTGAGTACAATAGCGCGGAATCAAAGAGAAGCGTAGATACCCATTAGAGGACTTGGATACCATTTGCATAATAACAGGATATATTTGAATAATTTCATTTCTTTTCTTGTTGTGCCTTCTTAGTGGTGACGTTTACGAGCACAAAAGTACAGCGCACTTTCGGATGCATAAATATGCGCTACAATGTGTTATCAACAAAGAGAAAACAACAAGCAGCTATCATACCAATAAAACAAGTGATTTGCGTGCAAATGGTCTGCGAAAAGTTTTTCGGCGACAGGCGGAGAGAATGCGAAAGTTGAAGAATGAAGGCAAGAAACGATGCAAATGAAAGCATGATAAACTTGTACGAAAATCTGCATAATTTTGCACTATCGCATTTTTGTTGTGCTGGTTCCTTCATGGTAATGGTTTCGCTCAAATGAATGCATACTTGAGATGCTTTAACATGTAAATAATTCTGCTGGAATCAAACATGGAAATCAAAAAAAAAAACGAAGTTGAATAAAGTATCAAGACATAATTCACGACGTGGAAATGAATATAAAATGTTATTAGAAATGTGCACGCTTCTTGAAGTAGCAAAGAATTTGCAAGACAAAGGAATTGCTGAATTACTGAAGAAAACACACTCATCCTTAAAGGCGCGTGCAGGACGATGAGGAGAAGACGGCACGGAAGATGCGAGAGTGTAACGCGTTTGAGGGGTGGCAAAGAAAACAAATAAGTGGTAAAAAATGTTAGCCACTTACCCAGTAAGCTGTTGAATTATCTCGCAGCTATAAATAAAATGTGCACCCCCGCACTCGACGCACAACACAACATGCCGCTGCGCACTTCCCCAACGTGGCCTTCCGCGGGGTGGTAAACATCGACGCTGATCCCGGCATTCCCACCCTGCAGCGTCGCGACGCACCAATCGCGAATCGGCGTCGAGCAGTTTAAGGGTTGGATATGCGCCAACCATGTACCAATCGCATTCGCGTAGCCATAGTGATCCTGGACCAGATTGGGATAATGACGCCGGGAATTCTCTTCCTTCTTGTGCAAGCATGTATGCCGACAAACCAAACGGATGACTATCGTTTTCGTATCATTCAAACGCGCTTTTGAAGCATTTTGGCCAGTGTGTTATTTACTCGGGTTGTGCTAAAATGCGGTTGCTAAGTTTTCGATAAACATCCAGGGATATAAACTAACAATTTAATGTGCACCAGCCTACCGCGTTGAGTAGTGATCACCGAATGAAAGGAAAGCCTGATGGTTCCTTCATCAATTTGTTAAATATTTGTGTTGCAATTTAAAGCAATGGAGAAACTAACCCAGTTCGTATCGAATTCATTTTGTGTGGAAAACAATAATAGTTTAGTGTCCACTCTTGCCGACTCGAAAACTTTATCGCCGACGCTGATCAAAACTGAAGATATTAGTGTGACAGATCACAATACAACTCTTTCGGATTCTAGAATATTGAAGAATGAACTGCATACGGATATTAAAAGCAGTTTGGATATTGACTCATCGATTAAATCAACAACAGATAAACCACCATTGGTTACCAAACCGGCGGCAAAAAATTGGTTGATATCCAATGATCCTGTTACTGTTGCAAAATTACCAACTTTACCAATGATTGGCACAACTAGTGCGGGTCATTGCATTGACCTGAGCTTGAACCATCAAGCAAATGTGATTTACACATCGAGTTTGATTCTAAATCAAACACGAGCTTACGATCCGTCGCTAACTTTAGGTGCGAGTATCCTTGGACCCATGAAGAATGAAGTTTTGCTGGGAGCTTCCGCCGGGTCCAATAAACTGTGGTTCGAAGCAAATCACGTTAAATCTTCACCTTCACCAGGGTCGCCTATTGAATTAACGAAAAGCGGATACAGATCTACGTCGTCTAGTCCCATAGATTTAGAGGATTCGAAATCCTGTCCGGAGATTGAAAAACCACGGGATGACCTCGGGCCAAATGAAATGCCACGAAGAAACGCTAGCGATCAGGATGCGCAATCGGAGAATGAACGAAAATTATGTAAGTTAAACATAAATTCAAATTATTTCACAGCGTGCGGTCGGAAAAAGTGTCATTTGGCAGCGGCGTGAATAAGGAAATAATTTGCAGCGTGGGCGTCGTAGTCGTAGCCAAGTTTTACGCGTCATTTACACCCTTGCGGGAGGCATGATATTAAAATTATGGCCCACGTTCATTTCCGCGTTTCGCAATTTTATAGTAATGAGAACTAATTACGTTAAACTTGAGCAATTTATTAATGTTGCGTTAAACTCACTTCGCATATCCTTAATAGTTTTTGTTGTTTCATGGGGCAAGATGGCGTCTTGTCATAACAATTGAAATTTACTACTGTTATTCACATAACGACGCAAGCAACAATAAATTTCAAGAAGTGTTCCCTCGGGGCTGTTGCTTTAGCGAACGTCTGATAGGATTTAATTGTGAAGGGTTGAAGAAGACGAGCAATTATCTTAATTATTTTCTTATTACCTGAACGCGCAGCCAAGGTGATGGACTATTACTTAAATTCATTCCACATTCAATTCCATTTAATTCTATTGCTTAAGATAAGAAGACGAAGATGAAGCGAGCAAGCGAAGAAGAGAAACATGGTTGTGTTTAGCCCTTTTGCTCGATCGCGTTGCTCTTCTTGCGTTGAGCGTAACAGTATCATTAAGACGCTTCTTTGCGCACCCCCGCGCGGCGAAGGAGAGTGGAATTAAGAAACTCCATGTACGGAAATGTAATTAATTAGCGCGCATCGGGCTCATCCACCTTCCCATCAGGCGGAGTAATAGTCCTTTTCTCGCCGCGCGCGCGTTTCGTAAAACCAGTTGCAAGCAACTCTTTTAAGTAATTAGAAGGGCGTGTTGAAAAACGCTTGAGCGTAGGCAATGAAGTGTACGTTCGTGTAAGGAAAGGGTTTGTTGCCTTGCCTCGGGCAAGAAGAAGGAAGAAGAGGTTGCAATGACGGATTACACGTGCTGAGAGAAAAAGGAGCTTGGAAATGGTTCTCGGGGGATAAAATTAAGAAAAATTTGTAGGGCGGCAGCAAAAAATTAAATTGAATGAAAATTAAAGAAGGGTATAGAAAGGATAATTTGCGAAGGATGAATATAATTGATATTTACTTAAAATATCATATCTTTTAGGAGAATACATAAAATAATTCACCACCTTATGAGCAAAATAAGTGGTATAAAAATGTAATAAACCAGCACCCAAATAATGCAAAGTGGTGCATCAACGCAATCTCGGCTTCCCTGATATAATCCGAGCAGAGCATAAAGTTGAAAACAAATTCAGAGCGAGCGCGTCCAATGTTCCGGTTGCCACCCTTCTTTGGCGCGTTCCGGAGGCGGCGCAACGAAGACCTGCCGAAAGCGTAAACGTAAATATAAATATAAACGCACTCCTGCGACGTTCACATAACAACACAAATTCGATAACAAGCGTACAAACCCCCGATTCGGCCGTCGTTGGCGTTGTTGTCGCTCTTCTTGCGCCCCGTGAGCTAGCGGCACGGATTGATTGAAGCATCCCCAAGGGACGAATTAGTCGGGATACACCAAAACACACACGCTTATAACATCCCACCCGTTGAGAAATCGCGTGAACGAATGAGTGCACGATCCATAAACAAACACGGGAACAAGTGGATTGAATTGTGTGTATTAAATAATCACGTTTAGGAATTGAATAAATGACAAAAAAGGGACGCACAAGACAAGGATATAAAACAATCACATTATGAATAAAATAATGAAATTAATTTTAAAAGTTTACTTTTGGAGTTTTTAAGCAATAATGGTATTGACCAGGAAAGATATCTTCCTTGGGGATGAAGAGGTGACAAAGAGAAGTAACAGGAGCACCCAAAACGGGGGATGGCTTTTCAAGGAAGGCGTTTATGGCCGGGCGCGTTCCCGATTAATTTAATTCCATTACGTTAATGGGGATACAAAATAGTCGGCAGTCGGTTGTAACTGTAAGTAAAATGGTTCGACGCACTCGCACTCAATCGCATCCAATCTGCAGCTGGCTAGGGACTAAATGCCCGGATAAACAGGGAACAAATTATGTTATCAACTAGCTTACTTGAGTCATAACTAAATGTGACCATTTATTTTTTATTTGATTCATAGCCTGAATTGACTGAAGTAGCATTTAGTCTTCGAAAAGGAACAGATTTCATTCTAACAGTACAATTATGATATTTTATATCACAACACGCAATCAAATAACTGTATTTTATTCGTTATATAATATTATTATCGATAGGTAAACAAACCACAATTTAAAGACAGCGCAATTTGCCAGCACACGCAACGTGAGTATAGTAGTGAATGTCAGCTTGAAGTGAACATACAAATTGAAATCAACATGCTGCCAAACGAATAGTGTTTTCTTGATGATGCGCAATCTATGCAAACACACGACTAGCTGCACTTTAGTAGGTATGTTTGAATATTTGACCAAGTGACTGAGAACCAGGCTGCGTAGAGATCGGGTGTTTGGTCAAATGCTAAAATCCACGCGGCGTCACGTCGTAATGGACGTTATCAAATTATCATCGATTTGTATCGTCGCCTGCATGACCCAGCGCATTGCGATCGGTTTCCTGGAGAGTTGCAGCACTGCTCCTTCCCGGCACCGACCGCCGCACCGGATGATTCGTGTCATGTTTACTCGCCGCATTCGAGTGCACGACGTGTTTCGATTTGTTGCTCCGGGTCGCACACGCCGCACGAATTAAACACTCTCCGTGTATTGTTTATTCGAGGAAATGAACTTGATCCTTTGTGGAATTGCCAATTTGATGCTATCTTCAAATGTTTTAACAAATTGCTAAATTTCATAAGCGCACCACGGAGCGGAGATGCAGTTACTCGAAATGCAATTACATTAATTAATTGCGCCGGTACCGTTAAGTGAACTGACGCCATATGAACGGGCGGCTAATGCAAATCCTGGAGCGTAATCCGTCGCATTATCAGTAAGTTTATGTTTTATTAGCGCACGCCAATCGAGCGAGGGGGTGGCAGGTTAAGATGAACCTTGCTGCAAATGCACATGCATAATGCAGCAGCACCCTCAAAGCCAATACCGTATGTGCAACGCGTGGAAAGCGGCAGCGGCGGCGGCGACGGCGGCTTTTTGATTCACAGCGCGAAATGCAATGCATACATAACCTACTATTTCATATGCACTCCTCAGTGAAGGGGGTGCGCGCTTGTTAGGATTATACCCGATTTACATGTGTGTAAACGCTGCCAAATTGCGCACATCTCCCTCCGACACATCACAACCCCGATATGCATAAGCGTCAGGGGTTTAAATTATGCTTCCCCCATTTACACACACACCCACGCGCACGGAAACGAGTTGGTGGATCGTATATGCAGACATTTAAATCAAATTTAGCAGCGACGACATTTGCATTTGATTAGAGCGCGAATTAGAGAGCTTGGCCACATTAATTTGATTAAAAACATTTCGACTACGCATTGCGCTCGCTATTGTCCTGATTTATCTCCTTATTAATAACGCATAAAATATTCATGTGTTAATCTCGTTGCATTTCCATTCATTTGCTTGTGTCATTTTCACACACCGCGCAAACGCGTATTTTATGCACTTGCAGATCCATAATACACACATGTCAAGCGTGATTCAATTATTTGCAAAACTTGTCAATTGCCACGAATTTTACAAGAAAAAAAAAGAGGAAAAGAAGTTTGTTTACTTTTACGGATGTAATGCGATTGCGCATCTTCCCTCTCGCGCATTGTTTGCACGCCAATAACTTTTATCCAGTTCGTTTGACGCCCGCACACAGAATCGTCACTGGTTTTATGCGAAGCGAATAAACACGGTGGCGGCAATTTGCATGAGGCGTGTAGAGAAATTATTGGCATGTTACAAACTGAAGCAAATACGCGCCTCGGGTGTTTATTAAATTTTCTCTCGATTCGGGCGTAAATTAACATTTTCTGGTATTCGAGGTGAAAGAATATGCTTATCTCTAACATTGCTAACAGTTGTCAATCCTGTCAAATATTGCATTGTGCGGTTTACAGATAACACAAATAAATCGCCATTAAATTTACAGTTGTAATAAATGAACACGGCGAAGCGGAACGACAGTACGAGGACAATCAAGTGAAGCACAATACATCATCATCAACATCGATATCGTCATCATCGTCGTCATTATCATCGTCTTCGGCCGCCGCAACAGCTGCGGCAGCGTCATCATCAACAACAATAACAACGACGGCAGCGTCGGCATCGCTCAGCATCTCAGTGAGCAAATCGTCCACAAAGCAGCGCCGCTCGCGCACCAACTTTACGCTGGAGCAGCTCAACGAACTCGAGCGGCTCTTTGACGAAACACATTATCCTGACGCCTTCATGCGCGAGGAGCTCAGCCAGCGATTGGGCTTAAGCGAGGCACGCGTTCAGGTACATCAAATGAAAATTACATATTTTAATTGCACTCTTGCGCAATTTCAACGCCAACATTGCAATTCTAACGCGCGCGCCAAACCCCGACGGGCTGGGAACGAGTCATGAAATAATAAAATATAATAGGTGGAGGGATGTTTGGAGAGACGGCAGGAAAATTACGAAAAAGTGAGTGAAATACAGGGAAAAGGGGATGGATGCGTTTTTTACGAGGCGCATATTTCATGATCCTTAAATGCGCAAATCATAATAAAACAAGCGCGTAAATGCGCAGCAATCGCCGATTGGGGATGCACTCGTGTCGTTCCGGGGTTAATTTAATAGCTGTAATAAAATTAAGTTCGGTTCTGCACAACTTTTTAAGATAAACAATTTCTTCTCTCAACTTTACGCAACTTTACGTTTACGAGCTGGCAACCCACATGTACTTTTCTAATATGTGGTATTGTTATCATCCAAAATTAATGCAGACGATTGTCATTTGCGTGTGATTAATTCGATATGAAACGCATTAGAATTGCAATAATTGATTCAGTGTTGTGGGTTGGTTGCGAAAGCAAATAAATCTTACCGTTGCGCATTATGAAGCGCACAGCGCGCACGGTGACACAGCCTCAATTGCAAGATTAATGATACAGTCGCCTTCGGTGACAAGCGACAACACAAAACAATTTAATGAATTAAAGTGAAATCAGGCGCAGTGCTTTTTTTCCTCGCGCATTTGAGACGTTCCAATCGTAAACGGTGTTCGAATATTTGAAATTGTTTCCGTTGTATTTTTGCAGGTTTGGTTTCAAAATCGACGAGCCAAGTGCAGAAAACACGAAAGTCAACTGCAAAAAGGTAGACAATTAATCTTCTCTTGCATAATTGTATCTTGTGTGTAAGTGCGCAGCCGTATTTCATGTCCATCCAAATTGTGCTGCAATTGCAGCGTGCAGACAATTGCGCAGACATAAATTCGAGTTTAGTGCATTAAACTATTTAGGAAGAGGTCCACGTAATTTGTTAGCGAAATGATCTTTAGGCTGCTGCGGCCCAACGAGGCAACCCTCATAATTTTAACGGCTATGAATATATCATGGAGTGTCCCCCCATCGGACCCAACCGGTCGCTGCTGCTGCTACTGTTCCACTACCACTACTGCGATTGCATTGCATTTGTGCGCTTCGGGGGCGGCCAAGCAGCATGTAACAAATCTGCGGCGAATAATCGAATTTATATACACGCTCATATACGCTGAATGTAAGACGGGCGCGTGTGGGGGGATGGAAGGACGAGAGCCGCGTAAAAAATCCACTGCTTACGAAAAAAAGTTTTCAATCAAATCAAATAATTCCCCGCGGGAGCAATTTTACGCCGCTCAGTCATTCGAATGCGTCCTTCTTGCGCTGCTGCCAGCAGCAATGGCGGCGGCGGCGGCGAGAAGAAGATGTACGCGGCGCAAGGGCCGAGAGCTCATGGGGACACTAAATTACACTTAGTGCTCGCCCGGCATTCGACGCACATCAACACTGCACCCCTGAAGTAGTGTTATGTTATTCGTTAGATGGAGTAATATAATCAAAAAGCTTATTTTCTAAATTTTAGCAAATTGTTTAACTCTTTTTAATAGCTGAATTATAAATAATTGTATTGTATTTTTATAGGGATGATGCTTAATAATCATAGTCCACCTTCAAGCACACCACTTGAACCATGTAGGGTGGTACCATACATGAATGTACCAGCACTTCGTGGGCTTTCTCTGCCGTCCTCAGCAGTTGCTCTTTCGGCTTATGATCGACTAAGCACATTAGGACCATTTCCGCAAAGTGGAACACCCTTTTCCGCGTTTGATTCTGCATTTATTTCTGCAGCACATCAAGTAAATAATGTTTAAATGTTTACGAAATTGTAAATAACGTTTGATGATATGTTTTTTCCTGTAGTATGCGGCGGCAGCAGTATCGGTAGGCAGTGGTTCAGCGGCGGCAGCAGCGAGCATCATTTGCCACCCGCAGTACCCGCTCGGACTCGCTGCTTTGGCGGCGGCGCATAAGAACTCGAGCATTGCCGACCTGCGACTAAAGGCGCGCAAACACGCCGAAGCACTCGGACTGACGCCCCGCGAAAAGTCTGCATAATCACACCCCCCACTATCGACGCACTCGTGTCGCCGCCGCCATTATGATCAGGTCGTATCAGTTTGTTTATTTCCTTAAAGTTTACCAAATTTTATTGCTCATCATTTTATTTATCATAGCATAATTTATTACAGCTACTTCATGTTTTATTTATTTAATGCTTATTAATTATTATTATTAGCGAATACACTGATAAGATCAGTGAGATTTAATGTTGCTCTTTTCGGATCCTTTAGTTTTGTTAAGTAATTTATTGAACAATGGCTACATAAATAACGACGCGTCAGTACGTATCTTTTATGAAGATTCGCATAAAACTTTGTACAAAATTTGCATTCACGCCTGCAAATAAATTATGCGAAGATATGTATGTTATGTAAATACTACGAACAATTAATTAATTAATAAGCATTATTAACAGTAACTGAGAGGTGTGGAGAAAACGAACTGAATGTTAAGTGAATTGACATTTAATTAAAGCGAGCGCGAGATAACGAACGCGAAGCAGGACAATTTTAGGCAATCATTTTAAGCCGAGCTAAGAACAACAATCATAATGGATCGAGCATAATTCTGCAATTACGCAATCGACAATTCAGCGCGACAGCTCATGACTACAAAAGGTGAAAGAAGGTCGATCAGAGACGCAATCATTTCTTTCAACATTCTTTCTTATTCACTCGTAAGTCACGCATATTCAGCCAATTATTATCATAATGATGATGATGATAAATTTTTTTTATATGCACAGATTTCTTGCTGCAATTTTAACAAATCAAAACTTAATTTATAATCGGATAAATTTGCTTTTAACTTTTATTTTAACTATTTTATTTATTCAAAGCATAATTTCGGTTTTGAGTTGAGAAAAGATTTTAATGGTTATTCAGGTATTCATTTTATTGGTTTGCTGCTAAGCATCCATTCATTAATTATGAATGTAAAAAACGATAAATGGCTAATCAATGTAATCAAACAGAAGTGAAATTTGATGATTCTTCGTTTTCATTTCATGATGTATCATCAAATGGCTATCAGTATCTATCGATATCAATATAAACTTTAGTTTCATCCAAACCGCACAGCAACTAAATTGGTTTTACGAGCGAGTTTCAACTTTATTGCTGCTTTATTACTTATTAAGTTTAGTAACTTTTAGGATAGGCTAACTAAACTTTGAATTAGTCAATAAATGCCTACAGTGGATCTCATTTTATACATTAATATGAATTCAATTTTATACTAAATCTTCAACGAGCGTTTACTGTTGTTTGATAGCGGTAAAACTATAGGTACATTTTTAAAATTCATGAACTAAAAAACTTTGGTTAAAATTGCAGTGAGAAATGATTGAAATATTAATTATTGCTTTGAACAGGAGATATTTGGAAACGGCGAAAATATTTTACGAGCATGAAATGCAAAACAAATTATTGAATGTGTAAATATTAATTATGAGTACATAAATAATTAAGCAAGTTAAATGTACTAATTACAGTATTTCATCAAGATAATAACAATTATTAAAATATATAAAAAATTATATCTAATGTAATTTTTTTGATTAGATGATATTGCATTCATTTGTGAAGAGTGCAAGTCCAAGATAGTTTTATCACTCGGACAATTATGAGCGTAATAATCCATCAAGTGCAAGTCGGAAAGTTACAAATTGAAGTCGACGTTAATTTCGTAATTTGTGGTTTTTCCAATAGAAAGCGACGTGATGTGGCAACACATGCAACAAACGAGAAAGCAATGCACGAAGAATATGATTGACATTTTGCTAAGCGTGCGAGAAAAGCAACTGCTATTAGGGGAGGAAATACTAAAATGAAAAATAGCAATGCAATTCTTCAAATATAGAGGAAAAACTAGACCACAGCAAAGCCTCATATAAAATAAGAAAAACTAGTGAAATTGCTACTAATCAATTTGTCATCTTGCTCTAGTTAAATTTATAAAACGTGAACATCTTAATGAATGCAATAAACGAACAACGCAAACTGCAAATAAGAGTGGGCGACATGAACGAGAGAAAGTGGTGCATTGTTACGGAGTGCAGAAAAATCACTGCAGGAAGAAAGATGAAACGCATGAAGAAGAATTGGGTGCATCGGGCGGACGAGCTGTCGTTAGCAATTACGCGTTGTTCTTCTGCTGATTGGATCTAATTCGATTAGTGGCTTCGTACTAACTGCATCTACAAACAAGGGGACGACTTTCGACTTTACTGGGACTACTACAATCCAAAACATTTCTCCTTTGGATGCATATTTTTTCAAATGGGAACAACTGCCATTTTTCTATGACTTTTCAATAGTCATAGAGTCGGTTGTTGTTCCCATATTAACAATGAAATAGTATAAATTATTTCATACATGTTAATTTTTTAGCTAATCATCTTTGGAAATGGAAAAGTACATAAAGCGAGGGCAATTTATTAATTGAGATATTTATGACAGGATGAAAAGTGATATCTTAATATCTTCAATTTCTTCCATTTGTTTCGTAGAATTTTGTTGGTAATGGAAGGAATCACACGCACAAAATGCAAGAGGAACATCCATTGGCTAATTGATTTGATCTATTGTAAACGATGTTCTAATAGTAATTTATTGCCAATTACACGAAAACTAAGTGCGTCCACTGCGAGGAAAATCAGCGTCGGAAATCAAGCAACACGGCTCGGTCACATCGTGCACCATTCGATTGAATATCACTAAATTCTAATCAAATTCACTCGATGGGAAAGTGGCCACCACGCTGGACCAGTATGGGCCGAGCAGCGGACACTGCGTGACACATCGCCGACTCAAATAGAATAATTGGAATTTATTGCTTAGAAAATCTAATTCTTTGGATTTTTCTACATTGTTATTTACCCCACTCGTGTAAAAAAAAGAAAGCGCTTATTATAATGAGACGCAGGGAGATCAACAATCTTTATCGTAGCATGCAACGAATTAGTTAGTTCTTACAAGAGCAACATTCATCGAATTTCGATCGATCCTTCAATGAAATCATCATCGTGATCAGCATTGCACCGGCACCATCGTTGCCTGAATATTACAACAGTAAAGCGAAGAAGCGACGGGCACAAAAACGGAATAAATAAAAATAGATGGCAATATTTGCATTTTTCTATATACGTGAATCGCCCGAAGGCATTGCAAAGAAGCAAACATGCGAGAATGAAAGAATCTCACGATGGTGTATGAATACTTAAATAGTTCTTGAGCTCCGTAGTCCTTCAGCATGCGCGCACAACACGCATACGCTTGCAAGAAGTGCAACAACTACAAGAAGTAAAGAGTTGAATGCATATTTGTGTATTCAATTCGTATATCATGCCAGATACATGCCCATAACCAATAATGTACTGATGTACTTAACTCGTATGCATTTTTCAACTATTGTGAGAAATTCAATTTTAATACGATACCATCAATTGTATGCATACGAAATAATGAGTAGCATCGACAAGAAGAGGAGATTTTTTAAAAAGTACAGCTTGATCGATATAATCATGTATTTCAAATTGAAATATGAAAGTGCAAAAGTTGGAGGACACTTAGTATGTAGTGTTGCACGTCTGCGAAATGCAATCACGTCGCAATGCGCGATTAAAGAGACCCCCACCGTTGTAACGTGGATGCGTACGCAATGAAGGCTCGCATGAAAAAGAAGTAGCCCCCCGAGGAGGTGCGCGTATCGATGATGCCCTTGTCCTCCATTATCATAAGTCAGGCATCAAGGTGGAGACAACATCTAAGCGCCTAAAGACTAGACATGCATAGGAATATTATTACTGGCTTTGTCTAAGTCCGAAAGTCATCTACTTATTTATTATTTGCTTTTATCTATGCATCTTTGAAGATCTTTGCAGACATTGCATTTCTTCTTCTTCTTCTCCTTGTGCATTCTTTGCTGCCTCTTCAACCTTTTGCGCGCGCGGATCGTCGACGCGCGCACATCCAATATAAATATATTACACTTATATAAATAGAAAACTATAAAGTTGTATTTTATTGCTGGTTTCGTGTTGTGCGCCAATCGGTAATGGTGTTGGCGCGTTCGCCTCGCGCGAATGCAATTCGATGCAGAATACGAGCAAAGGGCATAATGCAAAACGCCATAAACAATATTGGAGATAAAGCATATTGGATTGCATATGTAATGAGCATGCAAGGGTGATTGTTCTCGCCACTCAAAAGAATGGAAACACAAAGTTACTTTGAGGCTTGCTTTGAAATATTTTTCAAACACAAATATTTCAAATATTTTCAAACATCTGTTAAGACATTCTTCAGCGACGTGGAAGAAGAATAATTCTTAGGTGCTTCGGCCGGCGATAAATCTTGATTGACAACCTGATAGGAAACCGGAAACTTGAAGAAGGTATGGTCGATGCGTAACTGGACGACATTAAATAATATAATAACGTCATTCATTTCACCCCAGGTGGTTGAGGAAAGGCTAGGCCAACGAAGAAGTTTTTGAGAAACGGTTTAAATTTAAGATTTAAACGCATGAAGATGAGAACAACAAGCAATTGTGCTGATCCTGATGGAGAACGAGAACTTTGCGCAAAGCGTAATCGAACAAACTCTTCTTCTATTTCATCTTGTTGTTGTTGTTCGTATTATTCTTGTGCTTCATCGTAGTTCTTATCTAATACGCGATGTACGCGGTATGCTGGTACGGCATGCGTATGTCATCTCTGCGCAACGATGGCATCTCGTACATAGCAGCGCACCACCTGAAGCAATACGCATTCGAGAATGCGCCTCACCTTGTGTGTGCTTTTGTTCGCTGGCTGCGCGAAGCACACAGCTCCATCGGGACTTGATTACCCCACCATCATGATGGTGGTGCACCAGCAGCACTGTTGGCTTCAACGTTGCTGCGCATACCTGGCCAACAAGAGAAGAAGAGAAGTATTCGACCGCACTCGCGGAACGCTACCTTTAAGAAACAACACATACCACGAAGCCTCTTGGAGGTAGAGAGCCGCGCTCATACCATGCATACTGCGAGAGCACTCAAGCAGTCACTGCCCGATCGCGAGCGCGGACATGCATTGAGGTTTCACTCTTCTTCGTTTTGAGTGAATCAAAGAGAATCGAAAACCAAGATATCAAACTCGCTGGTGCTGTGCGTGTACCGTTAATGCCTTTTGGTGTTTTTGAGTCATTTCTACAAACCACAATTAACTAACAACCACAAAAAGGATAATCGCTCATCTCTACAGTACACATAAGTTAGAGTGGTTAACGTTTGGAATTAATAAAGTGACAATGAGGATTTATAAAAGAAGTGCCAAAGTCTTCATGGTGTGCCAATCAAACAAATTGGTCCTGCATTGTATAGAAATACCAAGGATACAAACACCACAATGAAAATTTAAGGTTAGTAAAAGTAGTCCAGGCACTCAGCTGTCGCATTCCTGAGATTGCATTGTTAACCTAGAAAGAAGTATTCGTAATTAAGCGCATCATGCGTAAGCGGAATTAAGTCAAAAGCATTATCAAAAAATGCATCAGCGAATTGGTGATGTTGAGATACTAGATAGAGGTTATGATCTAGTCAACGTCAATTGGTCGTCGACCTTCTTTCGCATCCATCCACAAAGCATTCGTGTTTTGAGCGTCTTCAGGCGCTCGCGCGCGCATAGCTCGCTTAACGCAACAGCACCAGGCACCAGGCACCAGCACCACCAGCAAGCAATAATCATCATCGTGATGGTCGCATGCATGCGCGCGCGTGTTGCTTAAGGAAGTTTTTAGCGTTTCACTCTTCCAACACACACACACACACGCACGTTCGGTTTGCTCATTCCTTCATTCGCCGAATTAATATTCATCTGGTATTCCATTGGGGGGCATCTATTGATCAGACGGGCGTTTGACGCAGAATTAATGCCGTTTCGCGGAAAGCCATCTGCGCCATTATAAAACGTAATCGAACGGCGGACAACAATCGATCACATGCGCAAGAGAACAAAACTGGAAATCAATTAACGCATTGCGAATGGCGGCGTTGCTCTTTAAATTTCCAGTTTTCAGCTTCTGGAAATGACTTGACGTAACATAAGCTAACGGATGTTTCTGCGCTTTTTGCTCGCGGACGAGTTGCGCGCTAAGAGAGCGAAGAAGTTAAGCTATGATTAATGGACGTGTGCGCGCACGGGAGTCGATCATTTGTTAATTTGTACACTCAACGCTCGTTGCCATGGTTTCACGATTACTTCTTCTTCTTCGTCTCTCAACTTTCCCAACGCAACGCTGATAATGATGTTTTTTGCGGCTGTGTCTGTCTCTCCACCCGCGTGCCAATCACGCGCATTGATACGCAATCGCTTTAATTGGTTTACAAATTGTTGAATAATTCATGAACATTACTTGCTATATTCGCTCGACGCAGGCCGAACAAACGGCCGAATTCAAATACGGTTTATCGGGAGGCAATCTCGTCAAATGCAATTTATGGCGCGCCATCGACAAACAGTCGAGTGATAAGCATCACAAACGCACCAGCTCTGAGTTGGTTTGGTGCGTCAGTTGAGTGGGAAAAAGGATTGAGGATAAACACATCATATGACGGATTATGTCATGTCAATTAGTTACTCTCTCAAAATGAATAATCTCATAATTTATTCGTGTATTAATTAGTTTTTATCAACGTTGATATATCAGTAATGCCAAAATCTAATCCGAGTTTGAAAAAGTTGTTCGTTGAAAAGTAACATAATCATCGAGCGGGTTGTGGTCGTCGTAACATATGAGGTATCGAGTAACAAATAATAATAATAACAATAGCCGGTCTGCGCAGCAACAACAAACAGACGAGGAGCGAAGGGAGCGAAGCCGGGAAAAAACTGGCAAAGTCATATCGCATATTCCATGCGCAATGCAACTCTTTCTTGTGCGCATACAATACTTCTTCGTTCGTGGTCTGGTTTGCCGTTCGCGTTCGCGTATTGTATGAAACATGTTCGATCCATAATGCAATATCTGTAGAGGAGTCGCGAGTGCGCGCATTGCATTCATCCTGCACGTTCATTCGCCACCGCAGCGTGCGCGCTCGTGCTGGTCGTCGTTGTCGTCGTCGTCGACGTCGTTGTGCCATGAATTATACGATTGCATGTGCTCTTCATTGTGCGCACACTTGCCGTGCACGAAGAGTCGACTCCTTTTTCTTACCGTTTTACCACAATAACAATTTTCAGCGAAGAGAGAGTCCTTTCTGCGCTGTGTTAAGCCAGGTTAGGGTACGCGCGCGCTGACCATCATCATCATCATCATCAATTGCAAGCATCTCATCTCGCGTGCGCGTCTTGTGTGTGTACGGCTTCATACGCGCATTCCATGCACACACGCAGCATGCCTTCTTCCTTCGTTTGCGACTTGCATCGCCTTGGGTTACTGCAGCACCAAGTCTAAGATATCAAAGTCAGATAGACGCTTGGATTATTGTAATTATATAATTATATAACGCGTTGCAACAACAACATGCGAATACAATCGGAAACCGAACAACACGACGCGCAAAGTAATTCAGCAGTAGGTACTTAAATTTGCATTTTTGGAAGACAACTGTCATAGATATGCGATAATTGCGATTATTATGACTGATTACAATCAGATTGGATAAGCGTGATACGTAAACATTTCACGTATACGCGCGCGTATTGCATATTTTGAAAAATTACAATAATTATATAAACAAGTGGAGCAATCGATTTCCATCGTCGATAAACGCACACGGCTCGCATTTATTTTCATCTCGCAAAGTGAAGAAAATCTCTCCGCTGCGATGACTGCTTAATGATGCAAACAAGTGCATCATTATCGGTGCGGATCATCAATACACGATGATTGAGTTAATTTAATTTGTTCATGCAATTTTTTATTGAGCACTTACGGCCTCGAGGAAAACCACAGCGCACAATCATCATCGCTGCGTACTCGCTCATTATGCCAGCAGCATGAACACATCAACTATTTTTATGACGACTCGTAAAATATCTTGTTGTTGCGGAAATTTATGATTATCGATCGTTTATTAATCGTTATTGCCCACGATTATCAACAGGTTGTATTTTTAAAGAAATATTTCCAGCATTACGCGAGTAGAATAAAGTAGGAAGAGTAGGTCGAGTTGTTAGTAGAGTTGTTAGTAGAGAGGACTATACCACATATTTTCCAATTAATTAGCTCTTCATTATTTGTAGAAAATCATCCTTGCTTGAGCATCAAGTAAAATACAGAGTAGGTATTCGTTACTCTACTCGCCTGATTACTCTACTCAAGTCAAGCGAGCTTAAGAATTTAATTAATGAGTAGCAAATTGTAAATTATTGCTTAGTAGGTACGTGTTTCCTTAGCAACAAGCAAGAGTCATGCATAATGACCATAATTATATAATTTGTTGATGTAGTTACAAGCTAATTAATGCGATTTGTGGCCCACAGTAGTTTTTTTTTTCAATGTGGCGCGACGCATTATTCTGTTCGAATTCCATCAATTTCTTTATTCATTCGCCTCACTGGCTGTCGCCTTATTAATTAGCGTTTAGAATTATATTATTGCCGCGCGCATGTTTGATTTGTTTGTTGTCCGCGTGTGGCGGTTGGGCAATCGCAGAACGACGGCGCCTAGATTTCTAATGAGTTCGCTCGCCGAAGGTTTCCACATTTCTGCGCAACGTGTTACCATTTATCGCGCATAATCTATGCATACCGCTTTAATTATGTAAATCAACGCAGTTTGCTCTTTCGATCTTAATCGCGGCGCGCTCTTGTTGTTGTTCTGCGCAACAAAGCAGTCCGACGAATTGTGCATTTTTACAACGCGTAATTTACGAGCTCATTTTTCACACGGCGCGTTTAGATTTTGTTTAAACTGTGATGCAATTGCGCGCACGCTTTACTTTAAACAGATTAGCGTAAGTTTATGAGGTTATGAGCAAAAATGAAAGTTGGAAACTATTTGAAATCAAATTCGCTTAAGGCGAACGAGAATTGTTTGCTAGTTGGTGGCTTTAAACATACTTACATATATCGAAAGCAATCCGAAACAAAAGCGTGTATAGCATGAGCGCTATTGTAGTTTGCATTCATTCGTATGTCTATAAAACATTTCAGTTGGACGTCTGAAAAAGTACAAAAGACTTGCACAGTTTCAGAGACAATATAATTATACAGTTGGTAGGTACGTTTGGGCCTTGTATGCTCAATGCGGACGCACATGTATCATTGTCTGAGGCGCACGCGCGGGATTAATCAACAACAGTTATTATTTAATTAACACACATGAAGTTTGCAGTACGTAATTAATTCGGCGGCTGCGCGGGCTGAGGTCGTTGAACATGCTGTATTTTGGAGCACGCGCGCGCTTCATAAGGATAATAAAATGTAGGTTTGCGCAAATATAATAAATAGTTTCGGTTCGTATTGACATTGCACGAAGAAAGAAGGCATAAAACACATATGTACGTATACAAGCAACACACGCATAGTCTCAGATGGTGCATGTTCCTTCAGCTGACATGTTTCATGAAACATTGGAAACACATTCGCACAACATGCCAGACAGTTGAACAGTCCATCTACGTACCACTGTTGGCCGCTGATGTCTAATTGTTGCTGGCGCAGCGACAACAATGTCGATGGCGACCACGAAGGAGCGAACAAGGCGCGCACGAAGCCAAAGCTGGGATTCGACATAAACAACATGTACGAACCGTTTGAACGAACAGTTAGAATAGAAAAGCCACCAGCAAAACGAAGCGAAATGTTGTCTTCGATGTTGTTGCCGAGATAAACGCAACGAAAGCATACGGACGTGCATTGACAAAATGCACGAAAAGCACACAGCCTCGTTTATGGATTTATTCACCAGCCATTTATATCAATTGCGTCTGTGACTTTAATGAGTCTTATAATTAAATTATAAATCATTTTACTGTTATACACAGTGCGCACTGAAGCACACAAAAATCGTTTCATTCGAGCTTTGTACTTTTAATAGCTAATCTTCCCTAGCCAGTCTGCTCAAATAATGTTGTAAATTTTTATTCTGGTATTTCTTTCATCTCGTCATAACGGCGTCGTCCATATAAACATTGGTATGCGAATATACAAAGTGAAGGAAGTGATTGCAATATTGCATTATTGCAAATGCATGATTAGCGATTATATTTATATGAAATGAATGAATTACGCGTTTTAATACAAGTAAGCAGGCGTCGTGCGCTCCTTCGGCTGGCAAGACCTTAAACACCATTAATATATTTACATTGCAGATAAATCCATCGCGGGCTCGCGCGAAATGCGAGTGCGCGCACGCCGTCTGGAAGTCGCCACTCAATAACATCAAATGTGAAAGTCGTATGTGTGCATTCTATGTATTTCCCAACGCGGTTTGCATTTGTCTACATAATTTTGCGCAATTGCCCAATATGCGAAATTGGATTTAAATGAAAACACATCTCAAATATTTTCAGAAATTTTCCATGATCATATCATAGTTTAATTACACATGCAATGAAATTATTACTGCGACGCCAAGTGACATTAAAAGCTGGGAAACTAATTAAATTACAAGAAACACTAGTGAATTATCGTATGAATAGTTAAGTGGTCGAAATATAGGTACAACAACACTTAAAATAGCTTAAAGTTATTCAAGCAAGAGTAATAGTTTAAATTAAGCTCTGCACATTTTATAATAGAAAATTCCAGTCCATTGCATTAACATTTCACTTCATAAACTACATTCATGCGCCGTGATTAAGAAACTGCGCAACGTTCTTGTAGATTTGAACGCATATTTTCTCCGGCATATGCGCCATTTGCCATCTCGTAACTAGCTCTTAATATTTTTATCTACGTTACCCCTTCGCATAGCTCAAACGAGCCAACGGAAAAATACGAGATTTGCAATTGTGCAACGCGGAAAGTCGGAACGTAGGAACAAATGGGCAACTCCGCATGACTTGAAAGTATTTAATATAAACAACATAAACATAAACGTCACATTATGGGCAGGTTTAGTGCATATTATGTCCTGGGCATTTATATAACGCGCCTGAAAGTCGAATCGTGTGCGCGACGCATTTGTGCAAATTGGAATTGCAGTTGAAATTGTTTTCATTTAATAACGTATGCTCGTAAGCGCGGCCACCGAGAGAGAACCGACCTTCTTCGGCGCTGCCAACGAAGCAAATCCATCCGCCATGCTCATAACATATATCTCATTGGTATACGATTCGTATAATGCGCTTGAGATATTTCGACGGAACGTAATAATCAACGGAAAATATATTATTAAATTCCTAAATTGAATTCGAGCGCACCAACGCGACGCGCGCAAGTGAATGTCGCCCTAGGTGTCCGCGTGCGTTCACAATGCGTTTCGGAGCTCTTTTCGAAAAAATGCCTCGCTGGAAAAAAGCTACCAGCAATGTCCAACTTCGAAAACGGATAAATAAGTTGCGTTTCTGAATTGGATGCGCGTGTAACTTTAATGCTGCGTCGTTTAGTTAAGTATCGCAGTCCAAACAAGCGGTCGCTCGCGCTTTTGGGACTGGATTGCGTTTGTCCGCTGTGCGCACTCTCGGTATACAGTAATGCGGACAGAATGGAGGACATCATGCAGTGAGCAAATGCATCTATTAAAATACGAAATTTATTTGATTGCGTTTTATATTAGTGTCTCATCGTACGGCCGCTTCGCTCCAAGTTTGTACGCACGTTTTTATCCACAGCACGAGCGCCCGTATCGACGATGCGATGCGATTTGTTTGTATGCCATACGACGCATTGCAGTCCTCTTTACATGCGTTACTTCTTGCGCTCGCACTTGACAAATAGGCGGCAATATATTTACTTAAAAGTCACCACAAATTACGTTTTCAATAGAAAAGCGGCATAAATAACAACAATAAATTGGAGACTTTTATTATTTATGCATTCATAAATCGCGGTGCACGCGGTTTAGCTAGATAAGTCCGTAATTGAATGTGAAAATGTTGCGCAGCGTGCGCATGTCGTTCGCGTTTTGCATTTCGCCTGCATCATTATGATTATTGAACGCGCACTTAGTCACTGTGCTTGCTGCTGCTGCTGCTGCTGCTGTAGGAATCTCTAATGGCCTGTACGACGAGCACATATTTGTGGCATACAAGTGGATGGCGCGATGAGACAACATGCACTCATTTTAATTCGCCGCTAACTGTGCAGCCACATTATGCATGAAGAATGAGACGCGTGGAATTTGTGAGCGCGATTACACATTCATATTAGCTGCCTGGATTTCAGTCTTCCTCTCCTCCAAGGTAAGACGGCAGGCATCAAGTCGTTGGTTCGCTTAAGCGCCCAACTCTTTGGTGACTTTGTAGCGAGAGCAACGAGCAAGAACCGCTCTCATGCATATGCAGCATCAATCAGCATGGCCAGTTAGAGCCATTAGCCAAAGATATTTCCTCCTCAGAGTCGGTTGCAACTGCACTGATTGCATTCGTAGGCCAAACTCAATTCATCCACTCGCCGCTGGCCTCCTAATCTAATAAGTCAACCCACCGCAAGAGTTACACGCGATTATTGTTTGAATTGTGCTTTAATGAATGATTTAATTATCGCACAACAATTATTCATCCATGAATGGTGCAGATTTAATGATGTCATCAAGATGCGTGCGCTGCATGCGCGAATGAGTTACGCAAACCGGAAGCGATAAAGTGTAATTATGGGGTGGTGGCTGACTCGTCGTCGCTGCGCGCAACCGCGAGCGGTAATAACAAGTAGCAATTGGAAAATAATAAAATGAAAGAAGGCGAAGAAGAAGCTGACGAGAGCGGTAGCAAGCATAAAGTGAAAGAAACAGCAAACGAACGAAGACGATGATGCTTCAGCTCAACGCATTCTGGGGTCGTGGCAATGCGCAAGAACAAGAAGCAGCTAGCTGCAGAAATCTACGAATCCGATGGCGTTGTCGTTGTTGTTGTTGTTATGTACTAAAGAAATGCACATGCAACACACGTTATTACAAATCCGTTCCGTTGCCGCAATGGCGTTGAGCGACGCGTTTCAATGTTGATACATTCCGCGCTTATCTGCGCTTGGACGAATGTAGCAATTCATTAGACGCGGTAGCAGTCCAAGAGGTAATTAATAAATTTATAACGCTTCATTAATCAATTACTTTTGAAATCAATTTCATCCGCTGCGGCGTCAAAAGAACAAGCACGTCATTGAGCATTCAAGTTCTCTGGAGGATTTGTGATGTCTATTCATTTATTTTGCTTTACACTGTTTGTTTTACACTACTTTATCGTGCTTTTATAAACTTTATCTTCTTAACTTTATAGACGTCTTATTGACGGCGCATTAATTAAATTCTTGAAGCGTTTGTAGCAAGACATGACAATTTAAAATATTTGTTGTTAGGCCATTGTTTCAGTAAGAGAAATAACGGCACAGAGCCTTTTCGAAAAAATACACGAAATATTTAATGCATTTAACATGCCACCATCAAGCGGACGTCGTGTAATTATAACTAATTAAGCGAATTAGTTCGACTTAATTTACACTTTATGTTGCGGCGCGTTTGTATCGAGGAAGATGTTAAAGGTATACGTTCGGTATACATAAAGTAATTATTTGGAATGAAGTCGCATATGTCATCGCACGACTTCATAGAAAGTTTCATTAAAACAGGGCAAAGAAAAAACGTTGCAAAGACATCAGGCATTCTTTTTGATGGCGAATTAATACTTTCCCAGCAATCTTAATGGTTTTTCGAAAGAATCCAGCTGTTTATTGTTATTGCTAATGAGAAAACAACGGATTACTGTGAGCATCAATTAAATGCGCGTTTGTGGACGCAACGTTTAAAGAATATCTGACATTTGAACGCAGTTCGCGGAAATTGGTCTCGTTCGTTGCGCTTATCGCTGATGAATTTTATACGTAATGTAGGATTATTATGCATACATGTTAAGCGCGCACAAATTAACGCTGCATTCCTTTTTTAGGCATTGCCCCGGAAAAAATGAATCACAGCCTGCTCGAGCGCTTGTCCCCGCGGCCGGCGTGCCCATTGGTGCGGCTCGGCAAGAGCACACCGCTGCTGGACGGGCAGCAGGCATCGAGTTCACGTCTGCAGAAAGACATCGACGATTATTATGCGCAGGCGAAGGAGAGTTATGAACTGTACGCGCGGAATATCGCAGCGGCCAAGCGAATGCCCTACGATCAGTATGAGGAAACGTCGCTGATGCGCCGTCAACAGGAGCAGGCGAAACAGCAAACCGTCGCGTCCGCCTCGGCGAGTGATAAAAATGCGCGCACACCAGATGGCTATCTCAATGCAAAGGTACATCATCGACGCACACCAATCGGTGTCAAAATGGCATCAAACTTTTACGATGCATCCTCATCGTCCTCATCGAGTCAGGCGCGTGGCTATCACAAACAGAGTTTGGATCTCACCTCATTATCCTTGAATGCCTATTGGGAGCATGACAACTACAGCAAGAGCATTCAAAGTTCGGATTCCAGTCAGGAGTTTTTCGAATGCGCACGTTTTCCGAAATCCACCTCAAAGCAAAAACGGCTAGATTTCGGTGATTGTGACTACCTAATGGATAACTACTTAAAACTGGGCAAGAATAGTCCTGGATTGGACCAGGGGTATCATACTTTGGTGCCCCCTAGCCCAGGGTGCTCAACCCCAAATATATGGACAAATGACACGACGCAGGTGTATCGCGGAAAGTCACGATTTCAAGTGCGTAATAACTCTTTCGATCGTCTGAACGATGAGCTGATCGTACGTATCTTCTCCATTCTGAACAGTTGCGAATTATCGGTATGTGCGCGTGTTTGTCGTCGGTTTGATCACTTGGTGTGGAAACCGGAACTTTGGCGAACAATTACGTTGGCCGGTGAGGCTCTAAGTGCAGATCGTGCGATTCGTGCCGTTCTGCGGCAGTTGTGCGGGCAGGGCACGACAGGAGCGTGCACGCAAGTTGAACGCGTTCACATCACCGAAGGTGCCAAAATTACCGATAAGGGTGTTATCCTTCTGGCTCGCCGGTGTCCGGAAATAACGCATCTGCAGATCACCATGGCCGATGGCGTTACAAATTCTGCACTCAACGAAATAGTTAATCGCTGCTCCAATCTACAGCATTTGGACGTGACAGGTAAATTACGTTTGCGACGTTACAATGCAGATTATAATTGGGTCTTTGTTGCAGGCTGCGTTCAAGTGAATTGTTTAATAAACATGATGGGCCCCGACCCAGCAAAGCGCCTCCAACTACAATACTTGGACCTCACGGATTGTTCCGCTCTGCAAGATAGTGGTTTGCGAATAATTGTGCGCAACTGTCCCTTGTTGGCCTATGTGTACTTGCGTCGTTGTACGGAAATTACTGGTAACTGATATTCCCCGCTTGTGGTATTTGACGGGTGAGCTAATCTCTTTATGGTTTTAGATGCTGGTCTCAAATTTCTGCCAAGTTTTTGCACTAGCCTCAGGGAGTTGAGCGTCTCCGACTGCACGAACGTGACGGATTTCGGGCTATATGAACTGGCGAAATTAGGTGCTACATTGCGTTATCTCTCAGTAGCAAAATGCGACCAAGTCAGCGATGCGGGCTTGAAGGTAATCGCTCGTCGATGCTACAAACTACGATACTTGAACGTCCGGGGATGTGAAGCAGTCTCCGATGATGCTATCACCGTGTTGGCACGTTCTTGTACTCGCCTTCGGGCACTGGACATTGGCAAATGTGATGTGAGCGATGCCGGATTGCGAGCACTAGCTGAGAGTTGCCCAAATCTAAAGAAGCTCAGTTTACGAAATTGTGATTTGGTTACAGATCGCGGAGTCCAGTCAATAGCATACTATTGCCGCGGTTTGCAGCAATTAAATATTCAAGATTGTCAAATCTCTCTGGACGGCTACAGAGCCGTTAAGAAGTATTGCAAACGATGTATCATAGAGCATACTAACCCTGGGTTCTTTTGATTTGATTGTTTTATTATTATTGTTTTATTTATGTCAAAAATATGCCATTTTATTCTATTTATTTTATGTGAATAAGTTTGTCAAGTGACTTCAAACATTTTTTTCTCGACCATTTGCCTTAAATTTACTCCTTTCTTCCTGTAATTACCTTCGGCTTTAGTGACTGCAATGTTAATCCTTGCCTTTCTCATGTTTAATTCAACCCAATTGAGACTATAATTTCATTTCAGTAGCAATTGTTATTTAACTCCTTGTTTTATACTTGTCCATAAATCCCATTGTTTGGTGATCATCAACTACAAACTTGGTAAGAAGCAGCATAATGCAGCAAATGTAAAAGTATGAAATGGAAAAGAGATATTTGTATATAACCAAAAGTGCATGCTTCTTCATAGGTACATATTAACATTAGTTTTTAATTCAAACCGTTATGGTTTCAAGCTTACGTAATTTTTTACAGATTTTTCTCATTTCTCCAGAGATTGACGGGTGATCTGCAACAAACTTAGTGAGAAGGTAAACAAGCCGATACGTGTTTTAACATTTAATTATTAGGCTTGTCGCTTTTGATATTTTTACCTTACAGGGTTCGTGACAACTTGTTTTGTTTCAGATAATTACAAATATTTCCCAATCTACAGGGAACATATACTTCAAACTTTGTAGGTAAGCAAGAAGGTTTTAATTCATATTTGTGTTTCTATTTAATTCTAGCCCTGCTAATAGCTTATTATAACTTATAGTTTATCCACAATAACTAATTATGTATTTTTTTAGAAAATCCATCATAGTGCCTCTTCTGCTGCTGCCAGCTGGAACAACCTTGGTGGGTATGTTGGCACATGTGCTTTGGTACATGTTTGCCACTTGCTTTTATTATAACTCTTATACTTTACCCACAATAACGAATTATGTGTTCATACAGAAAACCCATCATAACTCCACTACTGATGAAGCCAGCTGGAATGAACTAAGTAAGAATATTGGCACATGTGCTTCGGTACATGTTTGCCACTTGGTTTTATTACCAACTCCTATAGTTTACCCACAATGACTCATTGTGTATTCTTCCAGAAAATCCATCATAGTGTCACCTCAGATGCTGCTAGCTGGAATAAACTTGGTGAGTATGTTGGCACATGTGCTTCGGTACATGTTTGCCACTTTCTTTTATTATAACTCTTATACTTTACCCACAATAACTAATTATGTGTTCTTATAGAAAATTCATCATAACTCCACTTCTGATAGAGCCAGATGGAACGAACTTGGTGAGTATGTTGGCACATGTGCTTCGGTACATGTTTGCCAATTGCTTTTATTATAACTCTTATACTTTACCCACAATAACTAATTATGTATTCTTACAGAAAACCCATCATAACTTCACTTCTGATGCAGCTGTAACCCCGTTTAATGACTTCTTGCATGCTGGTGCATAAATTGGTGGAGCATTAATCACCTCATCTAGCTTGAGCTGATGAAGAAGGGTTTCTCTTGTTATTTAGAATGTATTGTATTTCTTACTTGTATTAATAAATTAATTAAATGTATATTGCTCCTTGATATTTTGAAATTAGCAATTAAATGTTGTAAATGAACAAGACTGATTTACCGACAGGGTAAAACTTAAAGGTACCGCTATTTCCCAATAGATGGCGCTACTAGGGTAACACAGATTTCATTTTGAAATTTCAGTATTCATAAATAGATGGCGCCACTTAATTTTTTTGAGATGGTCATAAATTTTGTTTTTTTTTTCATGCAAAATTGTTTCCGATTATATTGAAATTTGCTATACGTGTAGACGTCGTTTTACTAATCAAAATAAGGTATCATACACCCCCGTAGCATGTCTGGTTCCAGAGTAAATATATCGCTGTAATTTCATACAAAGTTTGTTTATTATACATAAAAATTTATACATTTTTTAAAATAATTAAATATATCTCTGTGCGTTCATGCATACCTGATACTAAACTTTAATTTTTCCATTCTCGAAAAGAAATTTTCTATAAATTAAAAAAAATTGCTAAACTTTTGGCCTCAATTTTTTAAGTAAATATACCTCTTTGCGTTTATGCAAACTTGATACTAAACCTTAATTTTGCCGTTCTGAAAATGAAATTTTTGAGCAACATTAAAAAAAATTGGTAAACTTTTGGACTCAATTTTTTAAGTAAATGTACCTCTCTGCGTTTATGCAAACTTGATACCAAACCTTAATTTTGCCGTTCTGAAAATAAAATTTTTGAGCAACTTTTAAAAAAATTGGTAAACTTTTCCTACCAATTTTTTAAATAATTAAATGTATCTCTTTGCGTTTATGCAAACTTGATACCAAATCTTAATTTTTTCGTTCTGAAAACAAAATTTCCAACTAATATTTAATTTTTTTTTATTGCTCTACGGATAGAGGAGAGCGAGCTGAGTTCTTTGATGTGTCAATCGCATCTGTAGCACGTATGGACGAGGAGTTGTTATTGTAATTATTAAATTACACTTTTGTTCATTTATTCTGGCGAAAAAGTTTTGGTCTTATCTGTGCTGATAACATTGAAACTTTTTCGCGGTCAAAACATATGGGAAATTTAAAATTTGAGTTTACAAGTAGCGCTTCAACACACTAGTCGGGAAAATATGGAACTACGCAACACTCCGTACAGCGCGCCATCTATTATGCACAAAAAAAATTATTAGTACCAATATAATTATAAGATGTCAGCACTTGTACACATACAAGGGTGCAATTTCTTCAAAAACTACCCTAGATAGAGATATAGAACCTCTTTCGATTGAACGTAGAGGCTTTTTTTAATCTCCCTAGCGATTTGAACCAGCTAGCTCCTATAAATTAACAGATATCATGAGAAATCTGAGGAAACACAATGAGTCAGGTTATAGACGTAAACTACAACAGTATGGATGATGTTGATAATTTATTATGGTAGTGGGCTTTAACACAATGGACTTACCCAACTTTACCTGACGAGTCAGCATATAACTTGAATTATCGGCTATTATCTGAAAGAAAATTAAAATTTGCATTGTTATTAAGCCATACGAGCTATCAAATAGCCATACACGCTATCAAATAGCCATATGAGCTATCAAATGGCCATACAAGCTATCAAATAACTACTCAAATAATTAAGGACTTGTACATCTATTTGCAAAGCTTAAAGCAAATCAACTACACTGTTATGGCTTACTTACCTACTTGCTTAGTTTAAAGCAGATGCTCTTTACCGATTACATACTAATTTGGTTGGAAGCAGATGCTCTTTACTGATTAGATGGTCTGTGTGATAGGCTGATCAGCTGTAACAGGCGACCGCCTAAAATAAAATAAGAGTTAGGATTAAATTTAAATATAAATTCAAATAGAAGCTGCATGCTTACATTGTCATTTCCTTTAAAGCAGACCCTCTTTACTGATCAGCTGTTATGGGTCACTGGCTAATTAGCTCTTATGAGTGAATGTCTAAAATAAAATACAAGCTAAGATTAAAATTAAATATAATTACAAATGAGGACTTACAAGCTTATCTAGTCACTTTGTTTAAGGCAGATCCTCTTTAGCAACCAACTGTTATAAGTGTCTATCTAAAATAAAATCTGAACTAAGATTAGAATTAAATATGAATACAAATGACGACTTGCATGCTCACCTACACACTTCATTTGAAGCAGATCCACTTTACCAATCAACTGTTTTGGGTGACTGACTAATCAGCTGTTATGGGTGACTGACTAAAATAAAATAAGACATTGAGCGTCTCCGACTGCACGAACGTTACGAATTTCGGGCTGTATGAACTGGCAAAACTATTTATTTTATGTGAATAAGTTTGTAAAGTGACTTAAAACTTTTAATTTCTTGACCATTTCGGCTTTAATTACTGCATTGTTAATTCTCGCTTTTCTCATGTTTAATTCGAAGCAATTGAGATTATAAGGGAAAGATCAAGTCAGCTGAAACAACAGCACTCCATAGCTTAGCAGTAAAGTCTATGGATTTGATCTGAGTGCCTTGAGTTTGATGCCCGAGAAAGGCAATTTAATTTTAAGTTTTCTGAAAATTGCACTTACCTCTTAATGGGTTTCAAAATGATCTGATCATTATCTCACTTCAAATAAGAATAAAGTTGCTCCTTTATTTGCTAACAATTAGCCACATCTGTGAGGGCAATTTCATGTACCAATGCCTGGCAACATCTGAAGTCACATCCTACAAACCAACAACATATTAATAAGACAATTTCATCTCAATATATGACTCGTAATTGTAACTGATAACATTTTGAAAATATCTCAGAAATAAAACAGATGCGATAGATGCTAAAGGTAAAACAAACATTTAAAACATTACTGCAGCTAATAACAAGTAGGGTTTGCAGATTTGTAATTTAATATATTACCTTCATGAGTTTTTGTGCAACACTTGTAGGTTATACATACTACGCCGATCGACAAATATTGTGTCTGAAGACCAATTAATCTCATTGACCATCACACAATTAGGGAAGAACGTCACTGTCATTAGATTAATTTAAATTTGCTCTATGATTGATGAAAATTATCACGAAATCAACAAGACCAGTAAGACTGTATCAACCTGCTTGCAGTTGCACTAACAATGGCTGACTTGTAGGGCTGCAACCTATTATACACCTATTATTATAAATTAAGTACAATTTAAATTTTTAATGCTAACTAATATCATATTATTAATGCTAACTAAAGAAGTCTATAAGGGCAAGATCAAATGCATTCGCAGCAACAACACTCCACAGCATAGTGGTTCAGCCTATGGTTATGATCCGAGAGTCCCTGGTTCGATCCCGAAGAAATCAAAATTTTAAGTTTAAAACTTAAATAAATTTGAGACTATAAGGGCAAGATCAAATTTTGTTGTAGCAGCAACACTCCATAGCACAGTGGTACGGGCTGTGGAAGTGATCCGAGAGTCTCTGGTTCAATACCCGAGAATTTCTCTTTAATTTTAAGTTTTCAATTCAGTTTAAGAGTATAAGGGGAAGATCAAATTTAGCCAGAGCAACAACACTCCGTAGCCTAGTGGTAAAAGCCATGGATGTGATCTGTGGGTCTCAGGTTCGAATCCTGACAACTGCAACTCCAATTTCCAAGTTTTAGATTACTTGTACGCTCGGGGGGCCCCAATGGACTTAGCTGTATGTCCAGAGGGGCCCTCGGAGACGTTCAAGGGCCCCATTTTTAATTTTTGAAGCCCGTACGTTAAGATTGTCTTGTGACGGCCCACCCCGCCGCTTTGCTCCCCGGCAGTACACTGCCTCCCCATTCCCGATTTTCGTTGCCAACAGGCCGAATTTTTGACGTCATTCGAGACAGGAGGGGGGCAGCATACAGCGCCATTATAGATACCACCTAAGCCTTGTATAACTAAGTCTTGGACTTAGAATAATTTTACCAAGTGCTTAAGAGCCAAGAGCAGCTGTAATCCAATGAAATTTTCTAAAAATACTTTAGAGGACCCCGGGAATCGAACCCGTGACTCCTGAGTTGCTAAACAAGTGTTTTACCACTAAGCTAACAACCAACTTATGTACAGAAATTTAAAACTTAGACTTCTAGTAATAAATTATTCAATTTCAAAAGACTGTTGGGGTTTAAGTCCAAGTAGCTTGTTCTTTGCGGTTGTTAATTAATACTTCGCTCCTGCATTCTGCAAGACAATGATATTATTCAGCGAAGTAGTTATCAATGCGTATAAACCACTTTACTATATTTCATTGACATTGCAATATTTATTTGTACTAAAATTTACATATCGCAATAAAAAACCTTGGAAATTATCTAACAAACAGACAATGCAAAATATACATAAGTATACATAATCAAAAATTAATTAACAATATTAATTAATTAAAATCACAGAGGTGCAGAATATCTGCATAATTTCTCTTTTCTAATGACATGGCATGGCCGTTCGTTTGAGAATAACATATATCATAAATATATTTACAGTGAACTAATAAAATATTTCCTTATATCTTTGAGCATTACATGTTGTTATTTTTTCTACATATATTAACAGAAAAGCCTAATAAACTTTATATACAATCTTTCCAAGAAATTACCGTAGAATTTGTTTCATTCGAATTAATTAATAAGCTAATTGATAGTATTCATAAATTTATCAACAATAGGAACGGAATTAATTCAAGTGTGAATAATATTATTCGACAAGATCGTATTCGATAGATTGATATCAAATAATCATTGTAGTTAGTAGTTAATTAATTATCTAAGTTTAAATAAATCTATAAATAGTGTTTGTATACAATATACACAAAGAATTAATTACTTAAGATAGCTATCATCATCTTAGTTTAGACGTTATAAGAGACATACACTTCCAGTTAATATATTATTTCATTTGGACACGCTATACACTTTTTGTTTGTGGAATAAACTGACTTGTTAGCTTGTTATGACTTCTGTGTTTGTTTCATGTTGTTGGATTTTTCACTTGCAATATGTTAAGTAGGATTCTTATCAATTTATAATTTCCTCCCGTTTACGATTACAGTTAAAATATATACGTAGCAATCGTATAACGACCTAATACGAATCTTTGGATTAATAAAGTGGTTACTTACGACCCTACCATTCTAAAAATCACCAGCATTATCATTCGCTAATAATTAGTGAGCTTACTGAAAACTTTTTGGCTTTGGAATTGTCATTCAGACACACTCAGCTGCACCAGCGGTCAATGGCTCCTGAGCCTGTAAATAAAAATAAATCACTCGCTTAATTGATATACAACGACATCGATAGATGATACCAGTTAGAAGTTTACAACTAATGGCATATGAATGATATTTACATGATTAAAACAAAGGTTAATAGAACATTAAAGGCAGTACGAAGAGCTCTAGGAGCTTCTAAAGTAATCGCAAACAAAATTGACCACAGCTAGAGTATACTCACCGATAAGTCTCGCATTAAATGCAATTTGATGCATGTAACAAATAAAATACAAATGCCTGTGAGTTTATGTTAAATGAGACCGTTATATGTGAGCATGTCATTAATATGTGCATAAGAAAAAGAATGTTTTTAAGAAGGAATATGAATATGGTTGAAAATTGTGTTTGATTGTAATGTCACATATTTGGTAAATATGTAATTAATGTCGAGCTAAATGATTCAAACTCATTATCAGTCCTATTCCCTAGCGTTGCGCATCGCACTTGAAAATCACTAAAGTAATTAATTACTAGCGTTCATCAATAATAGCTTGTAGCAATATTGTAGTAAACATATGCATTGAGTAATGTATAATACTGACAGATATTTTCAAAAGGGTTGGCACAGCTTTTGGTTACTTAATAGATTGTTTAAAATTGAGAAGAGATAGTAAGTACAACTATCAGTATGATACACAATACGTAGATTACAAAAATACACGTTTTCAAATTTCGCTCCATATTTTTATAAGTTATATGTATAATATATACTGTAAGCCTAATACTGACGGATTGAGTTTTTGGTGTATATATAATATCTTTTTTAGTGAAGATGTGCGTCATATGAATAATATTACATGTTGATATCTAGACACGTTGCTAACGTATATGTGTTTAATATATATGTATGTATGTTTTTAGGGGCTGGCTCCCAAGTGTTTGTCTCATAACAAAATTATCTTGACGTGTATTCTAAAGTCAATGCTCTTACCTCTTCGCCTACGGTGCTTGGGTACGATCGATTTTCCCGTGGTTTTTCCAGCGAGAACGAATCCTCCGTGGTTTTACGATAGACTGGATTATCGAAATTCATGGATGTCGTATTGCGATTCATGTAACGAACGTAGATGAAGTAAATTACCTATGAATGAGGCAATTAAGTACATTTCCATGTAACCGCCCCGACGGTAAAATAATTTCAATGCGGGCAACAAATTCTACTCACCACGCCACATGTGCCAACGAACAATATGATAACTCCCATGGCGATCATTGCTATGTATCCGGATTGAGTACCTGTCTCAACTTCCACATTAATGGGATGTGTTGAATTGGATGAGCCTACAAGAATAAATAGCAATTAGTAACATAATCGAATTAAAAGCAAGTAAAAGAAACAAGCCCCATCACCCACAGAATGCCGTTTACAAATTGTCAGAACCAAACTTAAAATTTATTCTGACAAGGCTGTATTAGTTACTAGAAAAGAAAAAACCATATTCCAAACATAAGAGGTGGTCAAAGAAAACCAAAGCAGGTGTAAGAAAAGTCGAAAAAACAAAGGCGTAATCTCATAACGGTACTCACTGATTGGATCTTCTGTAAATATTTCAGTATCATTTTCTATGTGAGGAATAAACATGGTTGTTGTACTTGACGTTGTTGTGGCTAAATGAAATAATAATAAATAATCGTAAATAAAACGACAAATTAAGAAACATAAATTTGAAGCATCAGCGGCGTCAACGACAGTAATTAGCGAAGAAGAAAATAAATTTCGATAAGTATAGTAGCAATAAAATGATAACTTACTGTCTTGAACACATGTTAATCCATCTGGTAGTATTCTCAATGTATCAGGGCAAGCGCAAGAAATGCGCGCGGAGCGTTCATTGATTCGCGGAGCTGGTAGACACAAGTGCGAACAATGGCCATTCACCGCCTGACAATAGTTCTCGCCGTCGGGCTGTCGATAGGGATGATATACGTGTATGACCATCGGATTTTGAATCATATCAGTCGCTGTAATGGCCTTCAAGTCTTCGCCGGTGAATTTGTTTGCCTTGAATACGGCAGCCTTATCCCAGTCGGTCCAATACAGCCAATCCTCGAAGGTGCTTATCGAGAACGGATGCCTCAGCGCATACGTCGAATATAGTATGACGCGACGATTATGCCCATCGTAGTCGCAGGACGAAATGGTGTACAGCTTGGCATCCACCCAGTAAATGCGCCGCTTTACCAAATCCAGCGTGAGACCATTAGGCCATTTCACGTCGTACGCGACCACGGTTTTGCGATGAGAGCCATCCATGCCCGCCTTCTCGATTTTCGGTTCACTGCCCCAGTCCGTCCAGAACATCCAGCCCTCCATTGGATTCAGGGCAATGGCGCGTGGCTCCTGCAGTCCGCCACGAATTAGGACTTTACGCATACTGCCGTCGAAATTGGCCAACTCGATGGTATTCTTTCCCGTATCCGTCCAATATATGTGATTGTAAATCCAATCCACCGCGAGGCCATCCGACGTAGTGATATCATCATTAATTACCACACGACGATCATTACCCTCATCTATGGGCGCCTTATAAATCTTACGATCGGTGACATCGCTCCAGAAAATCATGCCGGTGCGAAAGACAAAGTCCAAAGCTGTGGCAGAGTTTGTCTCGTTAACGATGCTCGTCATTTCGTGATGATCCAGTGATATTTTGCGAATATCACGACGCCGCGCAAAGAGTAGTGATGCATGACCTTCGGTTGCTTTGCATTTGGTAAGGTCGCGCGGGTCGCGCATGTATCCCGAGAGACATTCGCACTTGAACGTGCCAACGTGATTGATGCAATTCTGCGAGCAACTTCCGGGAATTTCGCACTCGTTGATATCTAAAAAATGCATTAAATATATTCATATGCAAAGCGCATAACAAGTCAAGAAATCATCAAATGATTGGCTATCAATTAAGAAAGGTCAACCACGTTCAATTAATCTTGTTGCCGGGAGTCATGAGAAGCAAACACAACTATAGGACAAGTACCTTTGCACGTCTTGTTGTCAACAAGCTTGTAGCCATGCTCGCAATCGCAATAATAGCCGGCGGGACTATCGACACACTTCTGCGAGCAGCCACCATTATCGATGAGGCATTCATTCTTTCCGCAGTGATTCTTCGGCTCATCCTCCCATGCTGGACAATCCTGCTTGCCATCGCAAACCTTGCTCAGCGGAATGCAGTTATTATCGCCGCAATCAAACTGTGTGCGAGGATCACACTTTGGCTCCGGTGTGCCGCAATCCTTCTCGTCGCTGCCATCCGTACACTCGGCGATGCCATTGCATTGCAAGTGTCCCGGAAGGCAGGTACGATCGCCGCACTGGAACTGCTCGCTGGAGCATGTCACGTTCTTGCACAGCGTCTTCACCTCATCCGACCCGTCCGTGCAGTCCATGACACCGTCGCAAACCCAATCCTTGTGAATGCACGAAATCCTGTCGCCGCACTCGAATTCGTTCGGCGTGCAGATGCTCTGGGAGTGCATTGTGCGCGGGCAATCATGTTCGTCCTTCCCATCGCTGCAATCGAAGTCGCCATCGCACCGCCACTTCTTGGTTATGCAGTACGTGTCGGTGCATTGGAATTCATTCTCCGAGCATGTCACCGTAGGGCAATCCTTCTCATCGGACTTGTCGCCACAATCGTTGTCCATGTCGCACACCCATCGATGCGGGATGCATTTACCATTGCCGCACGTAAACTCATCTGATCTGCACGTCTCATCTGCAAATTGCATTCAAAACTTATAATTCCCGCCGCACAACGCATCACGAACCAAACTTACTGCATGTGGCTTCATCACTCTTATCCGTACAATCCGGATTATCATCGCACACCCACGTCAAGGGTATACACTCACCCTTGGAGCTCCGGCAGGTGAACTCATCAGTTCCGCATACTTTTTGCCCTGCAAGAAAAAAACCAACATCGATGTGAATATTAAGTACTGCCAAAGGGGCGCGCATCACAAATGAAGCAGTAATATATTCGGGAGCCGTGGGGCGGGTGAGCGACATAAATGTCACGAAAGCACATATTACAGAAGGCGGCAAACCCAGCAGAAATGTATGCAATCATCATTAGGCTGATGATGCGAGAGGAAGGAGGGTAGTAACATCTCGCCGGAAGTGCATGCTACTTACGACATAATTGCTCGCTTTCGTCGCTCTCATCCATGCAGTCTTTTTCGTTATCACATTGCCAATGCGATGGTATGCAGCGCCCATTTGTGCATCGGAACTCATTTCTTCCACATGGCTCTGCAAGTCAAAATGATTAATCAATACACTGTTCACTTATCTATGTATATGCTAAATTCTCCAGGTCTCATAGTTATGCATATTAACAACCTTGACTCCTCCGTGCTCAATCTAACTGAACAAATAGGTATTCCTCCCAGTCTACCGCAATTGGCGAGCAGCGCCAAGTAAAAGGTACACACAATGTACCATATAATTATATCAACTTGCCCGTGCTAATTGCGGGTTAGACAAAGGTTGGGCATTGATTACACGCCTCAGCGCTTGCTCGATTCAAAATCACTCTCTCTTCATTTATTCGCTTAATTGTATATTCAGCACTTCAGTACTGCATCGTTACGCATACACATTTTGCGCAAAAAAAAATGTCAATGCAATTACAAGAGTACCGCATATTCGCATATGCAATTTTCATGCAATTATGCGAAGCATGAATGAAAAATTACCATGGAAAATTGTGGCGCTTATAACGATTGCATGCGTAACATCTATCAAGTTATGCATGCTGCTTGCGACAAGAATATCAGCAATAAATAATCATAAATGACGCGATTTATCAACGCACATAATAATCAAAGCTGAATTAATTAACTGTATCGTGTATTTCAATGCTATTTTTGCGAGCTAAATCTCAAAAGAATATTATCGCAAAACAAAGCAACAAATAATTGAAAAACATGTTTGTGTATCTGCACCCACTTGCGTTCAGTTTTATTTTTATATCGAATGCAAGAGCAACATGTTGCCAAGATTTAAATAAAATTACGAGGAGCATATGAAAAACGAAATGCAATAACCAAACTATTCGTATAAATGAAAAACCTTAGTGCTCAATACCAAAACCAATAACCGAACGAAATTTACAATTTCAATTTTGTTTGTTAGTGAACCATTATCGACATTCCATTCAATTCGCTACCCGACTTTTTTTTGTAATAAAACACTACATGCGAAAAGACACAAAATGTAACTGAATATTCATCGCAGAAAATTGGAAATACGTGCACAATAGTTGCCACAAGCTATAGAACTTCTATTCAAATTGTACTGCTGTTAAGCATGTCTATTTTCATATTTACCTTAACGTTAAAATAACATGGTAAATGGATGCACTTTTATTATTAATGCAACATAGTGCCCGGAGCCAATGAAGTAATATCGAAATTTGTAAGCGGAGAGCTGAGCACCAGCTACAAAATGAAATATTTTACGGCGATAAAAAAAAATAGGAGAATGTGGCTAAAGTTTGCATATTGTTCGCGGCAAACATCATTTTAAAAAGTTCCGTGTTGTAAATAGGTTACTAAAAAGTTTCTGAACAATATAACAAATGAACAAAGTTGAGAATAAATTGAGCTAATTGTAACCGGACCAAAAAGAAAATATTTGCAACTAACAATAGCAAGTGCGAAAATTATTTTTTGCGCAAGAAAAACATTTTGGCGGAAAAAAAATTAATTAAAACAAGCATAGTACGCATTACCGTATAAACAAAGTGTAATTCAATAACGACATAACATACCCAATTATTTTAGGCAAGATAGAAAGTATGCCGCTTGTGAGTGTATATTTTAATTAAAATCCATTTGAGCGTTAACGAGGGTAAAAACAAAAAACACACGATGAATTTTAAAATGCACGCAAATTCTAATTAGTCTGATATTTTCGCAGTGTGAAATTAAACCAAAAATTGAAATATAATGCTGCGAAAGCAAATAGAGCAAGCAGCAACGTTAACAAAAGAACTCGACGTATTTTAAGAGATGCCGGAAAATTAGCAGAAAACGCGTTAACAATATGTAAACAAACGACATGCCTGGATAAAAACAAAGCATGAAAATACAAGAAGAAACAAAAGCAAACCCTACAAATGATACTTGCGTGTATAAAATATGTAAGTTTCATGGAGCAGACAGGAACAGATGCCCTCCAGAAACGTATTTTTTACTCACTAATTGGCTAAAAGCATAAGAAAAACACAACAACGACGTATAAAAACGTCTTGAAAACACCTACAGCATCATACAAACAATCAATAAAGATACAGGTATTTTAGAATGCAAATGACCATTGAATAAAAATTAGGCAATGTATAAAAATAACAAAGCAATAAATAAACCGGAGTAGAGCTCGATAATAAAGACCACGAAATGACCTACTACCTAATTTCTACAAAACAACTCCCGAAAATGTAAACGTCAAGAAAAGATATAAAAAGCTTGAATAAACTTTTATGTCTGCAGCCGCAGTCGCAATATCCGCATTCAATTTTAATTAATTTGTTTAATAAAGCTGCGTCTAAAATTAGTGCTTTTCCCCTTTCCCGAAATTCCTACGTCTTTACCCATTCAAAGCAAAAAAAACTCCGCGAAGAAAAGTAATTTATAAACAACTAAACGTTAGATCAAAATAGACAATGTCATAACAATAACTAATCAACAATTGCAGATCAATTATATAAATCAACTCTAATCGAAATACTGCCAGTTGCGAATAAAATACGCAGCATAGAGAGCACACGTTCTAATTGCAAAACGCCGCAAAGTGTGAACCTTAAGGACGGTTCAATGCTACGCAATGTTTATCAACATTCAGCATGTGTAATGTCGTCACAAATCCTAATGAATCAAAAGTCTAATCGTATTTAAATGGCTCATTAACATAAATAATATGCGACCGTCTAACACCACAACCACCAGCAATACGTAGTCATATTTAGCAACAAACCGAGACGCAGCCAGCGTTATCAGAAACCAAACCGTGCGACGCATTAGCCATTAAATCGACGCCGAATCTAAATGCTGAATCAAAGAGCACATAGATTAATGATGCAATTTGTTCAACTACGTCGTTCACTTTTTTATTGGCGTCGTCGTCGCACGTACCATTCATACATGAATGGTGGAGTACATCGCAATTACAAACGCGCACGCAATCCAACCGCTTAATGTCGTAATTACATTAATGGCAAAAGAGCGCAAAAAACCCCCCCATCAAACATGTGCGATCAAAGAATTGTTGTTGTGTCTGTGATAAGATTACATACTAAAATTACCCATCCTAGCCAAGATTCACTTGTTTTCGTCGATTGCATTATTATTTCCAATCGTTCATGAACAATCAATCAGCATCATCATGCATGCATGTAATCAGTACGGATGCGCGCCGACGCTATTTTTATTACAAATGGAATAAAACAGCAACGACGCGTGGCATATAATTAATTCTAATTATCTCGTGCACTTATTCCTCTTCGTCTCCGTGGTAACGCGATAAAGTAAATGATAAGCATGCTAAGCGAATGCATTTAATTAAATTTAAAGTTCAAGATTAGTGCATTTGACACTGCATAATCTCAATTACATAAAAGCAGGGCACGTTTGCGCCAGATAAGTTGCAATAAGAATCAGCAACCAAATAACATTCTAATTAAAATTAACTTCGGATAAGTGTCGCTGAGTGCGAATTTGAGATGTGCCTACGTGCGAAACCAAAGACACGATAATTTGCATTTGTAATGCAAGCCCTCAATTATTAATTATCAATTAGCTAATGATCATGCCGCCTGCGATGCGCCGAAACATGCATAAATGCGTACGCAACATGCTGACTGCTAATCACACATGCTGCTGTGCTCGCCGCGTAATGGAATACTAATTGAATAATTAATTTGCTAATTAATTAAACTTCCATGATAAACTGTTGCAAAAATCATTATTATGTGGACCGCGCACTCTACACCATTACGTGATTATAAATCAATCTATTTGCGCTTGAATAATATAGTTTATTGATAAATTTTTGCATTGTTTGTTAATTTACTCGCAATTAATTAATACAGCGATAAATCCCACGACCGATTTCAATGTTAGATGTTACTCAATCATAACTCAAATTCGCTTTAAACATTTATCTCATTCAAATACAAATAAAAATCATGTGAGCAGGACGCAAAACTTGCATTTCCTTTGAAGTAAATCGTTACGTTTTTCGCCATTGTTTATTTGTTTGGTTGCAACAAAAAGGGAGTAAAACATAAAAGAGAAAAGAACAGCCTTACCTAAAGTGGCAACACAAAGGGCGGTCGCACAAAAGGCGAATAACAATAAAACTCTGACCACCAGCTCGGTCATGGTTTTCTCCGCGCGCTGCTTGGCGACTTTCCCGAACTGCCAGCTATTCCCTTTTTGGGATTGGAACGGGCCGCGCCAGAACGCAACAACAACAACTTTCTTCCCCTTTCTCTCGTTTGTTGCTGTTCCAAATTGATGAGAAGCGCGACGCGGTGAAAACTTGCGACGAACTACTTTTCCAAAATGGAAACGACAACGACTTGACCGCTACGTATTGACGTGTAAATCAACTTTTCCACACAGAAATAACTCTTCTTCTTCTTTGTGGCTTTAGCCCGATCTGACTATACGTCTCGACGATGCGTGGTGCGCGTGAATTTTGAAAACGTGTCGAGCGTGCCGCGCAAACTTATACACTCGCCGAACGGGTGGGAATGGGGAAAGAAAAGTGGTAGCCACTGATCTCTCGCACACACAACATCACGTCTTATGTGTGAATGATAAGGAGAGATGAGCGACTTACGTCCTTATCAAATCACACACTGTAACGTACCACAATTTATCATTTTCGTGTTATTTTAATGGAAGACGCGCAATTACTGACCAACTAAAATTATTCTTTTTCATCATTGTGCCCCCCAACGAGAATCACAAATGAGTTATTTGCTTAATTCTTTCCTAATTGGAAACTTATGATAATAAATGCATGACGAGGTAAAATAGATTTTAGTATTAAGGATAATTTGCGTATGAAAAATGTAGCACATTTGTTTTGTCAAGGCAACAGGGAGGTTTCCATTTGTGACAAATGCGTTGCTTTTAGCAAGCACATATCTTAGTTTTGTGTTGGTGCCAAGAGAGCGACAGGTTTTTACCGTAAAGGTAAACGATTGACGGATGGCTTGCCCCCCTTTTTAGGCTGATGTAATATTGCCAATGTTTACGTTGGATTTATCGAGCTCTCCTCGCGAAGCTGAAAGAGACGCATTGCATCCTTCTATGCACACGGCGAATGCCATTCCAATCGAAAGTCATCACGGAGTGCAGAAAGAGTATGTGGAGAACTACTAGCAACCGCAAGCGCAAAAAAAAAACTCAACGCGCCACTCTCAATTGAGATCGATGATGAAACTTTAAGACTCTTGCCATCATCAGCGTCATCGTCATTACCTTTACAGACTTTAGTTTTTCATTGCATTTAGTAACATTTGATGTCAACTATTCAATCATTTTTCACCGAATCAAAATAGAATTTGTCTCCATTTTCGGCGCAACATATTCACTTGAGTATAAAAATCACTAACCTGTCTTATTACAAATTTTAAGATCCTCATCAGACGCATCAGCACAATCGTTCTCCCCATCGCAAACCCACACATCGGAAATACACTGGCCATTCGCACACCGGAATTGCCGTAAGGAACAAGCGGTCATGTCTGCAAAATAAAAATCATAATTTAAGTAATTAAATAAATTATAGCAACTAAAACTATTAAACTTCAAAATGACAAAATCAATCTCTCAATTCGTGGATAAAGGGACGGAGAACTTATCGTGCGGTCGGAAAGTTTACATACTCCAGCATGCGGTATATGCTCACACGCGTTTTAATTTATCAAAATGATGGCTTAATTAAAACTCAATTATAACTCCAAGAGTCGAGCGTACGAACATCGAGGCAAAGGACCAAGTCGCGAAAGGATTAAGCGCCATTTGCCGTTGCGGTTGTCGCGACGTCGTTATTCAGGAAGCGGAAGGCACCACGAGGGACTAAATAATAAAGTGGACCAACTTTGTACCCGCACTTCAATAAGTTTGAATGGTCGTTGGTTGCGCGCTGCGATAACCATGCGAGTGACACGACGTCCAACTCCAGAAAATTAACCATGGTCATCCAGAGAGATTGGCAACAACATGGACCGCGTGACAATGGGACACACTCCCGAGAATTTTGGGTTATATTCCAATATTATTACAAGCAAAGCGAAACAATGATGAATCGCTTTTGGGAAACAACTTTGTTCACTGATTTACAAACGCGAATTTATTTTGGGGAACACAACAAATAGAAACGAAAGAAGTGAATTAAATATACGTAAAAGGGATATTGCCAGCATCGTTTGTTGTTGCGTGCTTTGGGCGAAATTCAACATCTAAGGAGTGAACCGCAAAAGGTACTTACAAGAAAATTAGACCCAACCCGCCTATGATATGTACACGTTACGTTACATGCGCGCAATACATCACTCGCAAGTCTATTCGTCTTTCTTCGTAAAGGGCAGGAGGGTGTAAAAGCACCCGCGGGATGATGCTCCGACCAGACCACCACAGATACACGATGGGATGTGCATCAAACAACTCCGGGTGTAACCGCCGACGAAAACAAGCATTGCGCGCTACCGCCGCCAACGCTGCGCTGTAACCAGAAAACCCATCTCGTCGTTTGCTTGTCCAGACTGGAACGCGTGCGGCTGTTGCGGCATTAATAATTATAAAACGGAGCAAGCCATGGTCTCAGCGGATTGCCCCAGCTCGGATATTGAAGTTTCCGAGAGATACATTCGCGGCGAACAGGACTTTCAGCCGCCTCCTAAACATGAACGAACGAGCGAACGAACGAACGAACGCGTAGTTTATCAAGGATGTAAACCTTAAGGGACGAATATGCAATGCGGCCAAGTTGATTACGTCCGTCCGCCCTCTTAATGGATAACAGATAAATCAGGATAGATAAAAACCCCGACCTGAAGGGATGAAATATAAAAAATCCGCAAGACACAACATGTCCAAGCTTCTGCAAAAAACGACTCTTTAGTGCACTTTTAAACGGAGGCGGCAGCAAAAAAGCTTAGCTGGATATTGAAGAATAAACGAGAGGAAGTGGTGCACAAAGGAAAGCGGCGTCATCGTCCTTCAACATGTATTGAACCCGAGCATGTGGGATGATAAAACCATCAAGAGTGAAGAGACGCGCAAAAAGTTAAAAAGTCAAAGTCAAGCGAAATGAAGGAAAATTGCGCACACAAAGCCTCTCTTCCTGCTTCAAACCACTTTGCTTTGTGCAGGTAGGACGAGCAAAGGAGCAAACCGGAAACAATATTGGCCACAACCTATATTCAGATGCATATAATTTAACTCAATTTCCTTATGCTGTGTTTCTCTTGAAATTTGTTAAACCTCAAAAAGAACTCGGCAAAAATAATCAATTAGTAATCCACTTATTCGACATGATATTTGCAGTCGTACACGTCATTCTTCTAGGACTTATTGTTATATTTGCTTGTTGGAGATTCGTATCTGTCTGAGCTTTGTTCATTTCTCACATTTCAATTGCATTCTGTTGCATTCACGACGCGCCAAAGTGACAAGAAATACTGGAATGCCAAGCGAGCGAGTGAACAATTCACGACTTTTCAGCGCCGAGCCGTACGTACAACAATAGATACGAGCGGTACAAAAGAAAACACCCACCCTTCGCTCGGCGCAGAGGGCGCGCATTCACATTCTATTATAATAAACAGGGAGCGTCGAAAAGGCATACACACGCGAAGAAAGCAACAACAATTTACAGCCTACGAACGAGAAGATATCGCACGAGCGATGAATTGATGCTAGCAAAACAAGCCAGGAATATTGACGCTAATAATGCCGTCCCTAGCCTATTGTGTAATATTATTTATGTTTCAACAAACGAGCGAGCGCCACAGTTGGAAATATTTAGTCGACGAGTTCTAGTTGAATAAAAATCAAATTACCTTTAATGCGTTTCCATTCGTTCCAAAGCGAACATAAGCGCAAGATAGAATCATTTCAACCAGCTCTCGACATGAAATTCATCAATACTTGACGAGATTTACGTTTAGCAATGCGCAGGCGAAGACGATTGAGTAATGAGTTACAAGTATTTAAATGCGCCATAAATGGTAACAATGAATAAAAGACAAGTTGAATGAGTTTATAGCCGAATGATGTACTATTTTGTCTCTTTTATTACATTTAAATTTGGTGGAGAACAACTTTGTTCCGAGTAAAACTTTAAAACAAGTGGGTTCGAGACAAGCTTGAAAACTAGAGAAAATCTTCTTACAAGAACAAAAGAATAGAATACCATTAACGTAATTGGACATAGAAATTTTTCCAAGACAATTACGTTGAATAAATATTTCATTTACTAAACCGCGTTTTAGTTATAACAACTAAAAAACTGAACGCAATTTGAATTTCTTGTTTTCAATGAATACTTTTAACGATGAAATTTGAAACGAGATATGAAATATATGAAATATAACGTGAAAATGCAGAATGATAATTTCCATTAAACTCTTGAATTCAATAGAAAACCAAGTTTAAAATCTAGAAAGAAAATAACTTTTCAGCTGCTTGTAATGTCATTTGAGATGTTTGATACTCGAGGTAGATGCAAGCCGATGATTGTGGCCACGTAAATAGTGAATTGCAGTCAGTTGCATGCGTACACCATTGATATTCGCGCAAGCAAAACGCAAGTTTCTGAAAGGACGACGTATATACAACGAGGGAGGCAAACCGCCCTTAGAAAGCATGTGCGCACATGCATGACGCGCGTTACAAGGCGCAAACATGTAAGACGAATGCGCGTGTGTATTTACGAAGCGCCCTTAACAGCATCGCATCAAGCGAACAAATAAGATATAAACTTCGATAGCGTGTCGGTCGGCGGCTCCGAATGGAAGATGGCTGGTGGCTGGTTGCTATTGCCATTAAAGTGCGACTGTTGCGCCATCAGCAGCCGCCCCTCTGCCCGTCGCACAACAGCCACCATGGCAGCTAACAAGTTTATCCACGTACAGAAGGCGCATTATCGCACTGAAAGTGTTTCGTGTTACATGTTACCATGTTGCCAACTTGCCAACTTCTCGCATCGCAAATGCTATTCACGTTTCGCTTTTGCGTGTACAAAGTTTCATTCATTTCTGCATTTGTTGTTTCACACTCGCATTTATTACTTATTTAATGTGCAGTTATAGAAATGTAAAATTTCAAATCTATTAAAACTTTTAAATTATTTTTGAACAATCAACCCATTTATCTCAGCAATTTAATAGATTTTCTTTTCAAAAGAATATATTAATAGGTGGGAAAAAGATTCAATTCTTAAATTCGCTTCCGTTAACGATCGACTATTAAACGAAAAGATCAAATTACCAGATTTATTTCACCTCTCCCTTGGATAAAGAAATAAGAAACATGGTCAATGCTATTAACATACCCTCGGCTTTAAGATGTTATCCGATTTCCGGTTTTTGCGCGAAATACCAAAAATCAGTTTCCTTTTCACCGCACGAAGAAAAGCAACGAGTGTATAAATCGCAATACAACGCAGCCGCGAAAAACTGTTTCGCCTCTCACGCCACGTACCTACATTCGCATGCAAACAAACTGTTGCCCAACAATATCATTAACCCCTTTTCGGAATTGTTGCCGCCCGCTCCAGCACCATTTTGAATTTAATTAAGCAATTCCCAAACTGCTTTCAGAAATAAAGTCAATTCAGTCAGCGTCGAATGGCGTTTTCGAGCACGCAATTACCCTTGTTACCAGGCATTTAACTAAATAAAGCAAGTCAATAATTGCGATAATAACTGTTGTAATAGCGCAACCTGCCATTCGTAAATTGGTGCATTTGTTATAAATAATGACGAACAAACTCTGTTTCCATAGCCCTAAATATGTCCGTTTAATATAAACGCGAAGAAGATAAAGTTACGTTTACTGCAAGAATAAGAAACAAACAAAAAAAAAAGGAAACGCCCAACTTGAAAAAGAAACATTCCACGTAATAACTTTACTTGTAGGACAAGACAATCGAGTTGGTTTGTTTTTCCAAATACCTTTTATGCATCACGTTTCTCTTTTTGTGCGTCTTCGTTATGTTCCTCAAGTCGTTTCACTGGTTTTTCTAAAATTGTTTCAAGCGTTTTACCCGTCGAGCACCAACAAGTGCGGAAAATTAAAGAAATCGCGTGCACGTTTTTTGTTTATTCCCTTTTTCCGCGCTCGACAAGTTCATTTAATTGCTGCAACAACAAACAGCACAAGCAACAGCACCAACATTCCTAGCCATGTTGCACTCTTTTATTACAATCTCGCAAGTCGCCCGCTTTTTTAAACACTCTTCATCATCAAGGCAAAAGCTTCAATTACTGAAAAGCGAGCGCCGCAACTCGCATGCCTGATTCTCGTATTTAAGGTTAAGTTCTCTTCACACTCGGCGAGAAAATAAAGCATGATGCTACGTTTGTTATTTCGCCCGTTTAAATGCGAAGAGAGGACGCTTGCACCGGAGAGGAGACACTCGAAGCGAAAATAATGAAAACGCGCGCGCAAAGTGCTTGCAAAACTCACTCGTTTCTCCGGTTGTTATCCTTCCACGGTTGAGTCCTTCGCCGCTTCGCAGAATGCATGACTGATTACGTTTGCAACACGTAATTAAAAATGTTCATTACCAGCGAAATTATAATTATTAAAATTCATGAAATATTTCGCATTCGTCCCAAACATTGATCAATGACAAAGTTTGTTAATTAATTTCAATTGCATCATGTGCACGATTACCTTATGAAGTACATACATATATTAATTATATTAAATAGTCCTGAAAACTGCATTTGCCAAATAAATAGTTAATTCAATTTTTTAATTAAGCGGAATATCATCATGACCTTAATGAGATGAGTTTATTTATTAGCAATACATATTACGTTTCACTTTTATTAGTTTAATAATTTTTTACTCGTATATTGCATGATTTGCAACTTTAATTGTTGTGATACTATAAATAGATCTACTATGCACAAATAACGAATAATTGATCGAGTAAAAAAGCAAAAAGCATGCCAATTTTTTTGCGAATAAAGTTCACGTTCACGCGACGTACGTTTTCGAGGTCAGTGTTGTTTAATCACGCGTCCGAAATTTCAAACGCGCAATACATAACTGAAGCACCGCATAAGCATACGATAAGAGCGTCAAACTGCGTCGTAAAACTCATTAAAAAGTCGGAATGATAGAGAAAACGCCACGCCGGACGATAAAGCAAAAGTCGAACAATTTTTCACGCGCCTAACGCAATTTTTCACAGCGCTCACTTATCATTTATCTAGCGTCGTGCGCGTCTCAATGCCAGCAGCGAGCAATGCGCGCGTGCACATAAAGGCCGCCGAAAGCCAAGCAAGCCAGCAATATAATAAGTCCCGAAAACTTTGCCCAAACCGAAAACTTTATTATTTTCCACCTAATTCCTCTCCGTCGTCTTCGCTGCGTCCTTCGAGAGGACGACGCGAGCCGCACAAGTGCGTATGGCGCGTAAAAAAACAAAAGATGCGCGCGCTAGCATTTGTTTAATGAAGCCCATCGGCAATGAAGTAGGTTGGCGGGTCGTGTTAATTATCATCCACGGCAGAGGGGCGGTGGTGGCGGCGGCAACGACAACAGAGGCGGTATATTTTTCTTAAAACCATAGCACGACCTACTTTTGCCCCCCCTGCGCAAATTGCTATTTATGGTTATAAGACAACATTGGTTTATTCTTCGCGAAAGGCGGAAGCTAACAACGTTAACGCTTCATTAAACATAATTTTTCACAATTTCCACGAGGAAATATTATGTCTGGATATTAAAAGTTGAACGCTTTATAAATATTTGATAAATTTTAGCTTATTACGTTAAAATTAAGCCGTAATTGCATACTGATGCAATACTCACTGAATTTTGCATCAAAATCCACACAAAACCCGAACGAACGCTCGTAATTACCATCCGAAAATCTATAATTAAGTTGGCAAACTGTAATAGCGTTGTAAGTAATAATCATAATAATAATAATGCGCGAATAAGACACGTTCATAACCCGCCAACGACAACGGCAGGAGACATAATAATAATCGTAATTGCAAAAATATAACGATCGCGCTCTGTGTGCGCTGCTGTCAGTGTAATTAGCAAGCTTTCGTAATCACATTACATCTCTCATATCTTTCAGTCTTTCACCGGTTCACCCACAAAAAAAAAATTAAACCACCTCCACAATTCACTCTCTTAATTCGTATTGCATGTTACATCTTTTCTTATCACAAAACCCTCATTTACTCCTTTATTCGTTCATTCATTCATTCATTACGTAAATTCGAGACAATTTCTATTCGGCTATCTCAAAAGAGAGCTCTCTCTTGAATTGTTCATGAATATGAAATAAATTCGCTTTGCTTAATAGACGCAAGGCTCCATTAATTTTGCGCACGCCCCAAAAGCCAAAAAGCCTTCACGAAAAAACGAAAATAAAACCGCACAGAAACAAAGAATGAAAAACGAACCCTCCGGCGAGGAATATAAAGAAGCCCTTCGAGTCGCAAACCTTCTGGGAGAAAGGTTGTTTTATGCGTGCATAATAATACGATTGCTCCTCGAACATTAATCAATATCCCGAAAGCCAATAGCCGCACGCAAATGGTTTTAAAATACGTTTAAAATCCATTTATCAATGAGGGCACTGCGAGAAAGAATTGCCTCGCACAAAGTTACACACCCCCCAACGAAAAAAAAAGACGTGCTTAAAGCCTAAAGTTAAAATTGATTAAATTATGAAATCAATTTCTTCGCTCAAGTATTTATTTCGAGGCTGTTTGTCGTATTTGGATAAAGCGTTTGGCGAATGTAATTAAACTTTGGCGTAAAGTTGAGCCCTAAATGCGCACGCATGCGCAAAAAGATTTAGTGTTCGACAAGCACGCAATTTTTTGCGCGTCTAGGCGGCTCTTCAACTCTGCCGTTTCACGCTTGTGTAGCAAGTCGTGGGAGGCGGCGGCAGCGGCGGTGGTGGTGGAGGCGTCGTGTGCCAGTGAGCATCCAACTCAATAAAATCAGACAAATCGGCGCAAAAAATTAAAGAACGCGTGGCGTTCGCTGCTGGCCAACGCGAATGTCAAAAGAATGGGCAAAAATGCGCGTACAATGTACGCCGCGCTTTGATACCCTCGGGTAATCCGACCAACGAGCGAGCTTTCATACAATTTGTGCGACAGTCTGTATCGGGCAAAATACTGGATTAAATTCAATGTTCATCTCCAATTGGCTTAAATTATTGGAAATGAAATATTATTACTGTTTCTTTTATCTTCTTTTTTCTCTCAAAAATATTCGGATGAATAATTCAATGACAAGTACTAAAAAATATCGTTTCTGTCATATTTGTGTCACATGTGACATATATTCGACGTTTTTAAAATCAAATAAAAAAGCCAGTCCCTTTTTGTCATTCTGCAAAATGACAGTCCATTCCGCAAAATTAAAACACTAGTAGTAAATTTGTTTTTGAATAATTAAGTGACTTGTAACGATCGTAAGTTAATAAACTTTAGAAATTATTTTTAGCCAGATAATTAATGGATTTCTTAATGTCGAATCAATCAAAACATGTAAGAAAGAAAGTTCATTACTTTCGTCCAGATTAAGTTCTATTTCTTTCTGATTTTTTATTTCTCTGCACGATTAAACGAAATTATGCTAGATTAAAATTCATTAATCATATTTTAAGATAAATTGCTAAATACTGAACTCTACTAATATTTTCGTTATTTCCCAACATTTTCTTCGTGTAGAAGCAATAAATATACATAATTAAGTTCATTGTTTCCTTCTCGATTAAAAATAACACAAGTTGATAGATTATCCCAATTATCAAGTGAAGAAAAAACAAAAATCAAAAGAGAACAACATTATTAACCGATAACGCATTAATCTTCCGTAAACAACCTCAAAATCAAATATTACGAAAACTTCGACATGTCCAACATTCATAATATATGTACTTCAAACAGAATTATTATACGCGTGTAATCATTAGCGACCAATCAAAGTGATAATATTTCAAACACATGAGCGTGCACACATGACCGACATTGCATTTGCAAATATTGGACGAAGCGAACCGCCTCTCGTTATTGATGCAAGTAACAAACAACAAACGCACCCTTCGAAATGTGCGAAGCGTGTAGAGAGAGGCGAGACTTCGACTATCAAAGCCGCATCGGCAACGATGAAAAGCAAAGCAAGTAAACTCAAGAGAGATTCAGTCGTCCGATTCGGCCGATTCACGTCAAAGTGCGCCCGCTTGCTCGCGAACTCGCTGGGGAATCAAAGCGTTTTCAATTTGGAGAGGCTTTTAAAAGCTTTCCACCAATGCGCAAACTTTCCAAACACATGTGTCTTAATAGTGTGTACTTATCAAAAATGCGACGACATTTGTTTTCAGCAATGTATTCAAAAACGACTGCAAAGACTTTTATCGACTGAATTACTTACTCCTCTTTCCAAAATAACCTCAAATTCAATTAAAATAATATATCCCTCTAGAACCATAACTTTCAAAAATAACGTGTAAAACGAACAATTAATCGAATTTATGTGATTCCGTATACCTCAAATTTTAATAATATTATTAATCAATTATTATAACCAGCAGTAAAATACGTTCAATAAGCATTTAATATGAAATACTTTATCAATATCAAATAAAATTTAACGACGTCATAACTGTTAGAATAATACAGCTAATCAAAGCAAACATCTGTTGTAGCGCAATACACGTAAATAATAATATTATCGACAAGTCCCTACCGTAAAAATGTCGAATTTCGCGTAATTACGATAATTTATGTTCTCCTTGCTGCCCTAGTTTTACTGCGCTTTTTGGAACACGCTTAAAATTAAAGTTGGAAAGATGAAACATAATGAGCATATACGAAATGCACGCAAGAAAACTATTCACCACAAAATATATATATCATGTCTTCCTGGAAAACATGATGAGACGCCAACATCTTGAAATTACCATGAATTTCCGATTATTCTCAAAATTATCACGCATCTCGCAAACTGCGACGCAATGAAGCATCAAACGCAAGAGGAAATTGTAGAGTATGTGTTACCAGAACTAAAACACGGAAGCCGAACTAAACTTAAACTAAATCTATCTATGTAGTTCAGTAGGATGGCTTGCTCATAAGAGAAATAACACACATCCTTATACCTCTCGTCGTTAAATCAACTCTTACAGCATACAATGCATTACGCCGTAAACAATATTAAACAAACACTTGCTGATATCAATCAACAAACTTTAAGCTTATTATGAACCTGTTCATGAACCTATTACACGCAATTGCTTCATTGGTGATTGTGCTCTGGAAATGTACAATGTACGTCAACAAGTTTTCAATAAGCGAATAGTAATTGGCAGCTTAATAAGAAATTAACATAAAACTTGCAACATCTTTGTGTCGGATTTTGTGCAAAAAAAAAAACTAAATTCATTTTCCTTAGTTTTTACTTCAAATTTACTTTTAACCATTTGTCTCGAAACCACTTTCATTATTATCGCAAAAAATTATATCGCAATAAAAATAATCGCAGCATCTTTGGAAATTTTCCTAGTGTTATATTTCAGAGAAGCTATTTGCATATATATTGCGTTAAACAATTTGTTTTTGCATAATTGCGTAATTAATAGTTCAATCTGTCGCAACGCATAAATTAGCAAACAGACACCAACACTGTGCACGTTTATTGCCGATAATTATTGTTTATGAGCGCGCTAGCAGCAGTTGTTACAACTTGAATCATATGCTGCTGCTGCTGCTGCTGCTGCTTGCACACCAATTGTGCAAAGTTAGCGTTTTGTTTGTTTGCGCGCATTTTCATCGCAATTGCATTCATCATTGTAAACATCAACAACACGCCTAGGATGTGACACGATGATCCCGTATCATTTTCGTGGATCGCGCGTGTTCAATTTAATCAAAACAAAATCGGCGTCACAATTGCTCAAAACAAATTGCCGCCCGATTAACGCATCTCGTATGGATAATTGTTGTATAATAATATTGTTGTTTTTTTGTATTATTTCAAATCTAATTTGATAAGTACGTGCGCTTAGTGTACATGCGTGTCAAGTTCAAACTGCGTTTGAATGACTTATGGGTTTAAATTGTAAATGGTATAAATGAATTAAATTTAAATTAGGTGACCTGGCAATGTCAATGCATTTACGAATGCATCACTAAATTTTCCATGCAATGCATAATCAAATCTATTCACATTGCAAACAGCTTACTGAATCATTGAAATTAAAAATGGCAATAACAAGAAAATTTAGAACACTTAATTTGTTTAAAACCGAACATTCAAATAAAGGATAAATTGAAAAACAAATCCAATATTAGAAATCACTAAACAAGAATTATGTAAAAACCCACAAATCATTTTACATTTATAACTTTCATCTAAAAGGTGAAACCATCCCCTACACACCTAGAATAAAGGGTGAACCAAATTTTCCGGATTTTGTCTAAAACGCCCTCCTTTTAGTTTAAAATAAAAATTTCTAAATTGTGATAAGTCCATATTTTTGTAATTAAATTACCAATTCCTGACAAACCGACTTAATTTATTCTAAATGAAGAACATTTCCATTTATCTTCGACTAATTCAGGACTTAACACGCAAGTTAAAGTGCATTTACATATGTATGATGTCTCATTCAGAGCAACAACAATAGACCCAATTACAATTCGCGTTCGTATGGCGCACCAATATGCCAGTTCGATAAATCGGAAAAGCAAACGCATAATAACCGCCAGCGACAATCGCCGTCTCACAGTGAATGGGCAAACGACTTCCTCGAAATGCGTGCCCGCAATATGCGAATTTTCGTATTTTGATTTTCAATTTCTCCGATTGTCATCTGCATGAGCATATGTGCCATGCACACCGACCGTGAGCGCGCGCGTATGCATCGCCTTGCATGATCTCTAGCCACCGTATCACGCACACTGATTATTTATGTATGCAAACGAAATGACGTCCCCTTATGAATAAACAATTACGACTAACGTTGGTGGCTGTTTTGTACATGCGGCAACCACATTATACGTGCATACGCGTCTGTTTCAACGAGCACTGCCGCCGACGAGAAGATGAAGCTCAAGAGTAGGACATGAATAACATGTAATAGAATCTAATATACGCTTGGCTCACACTGTGTTTGCCTGTACACGCACACGCACACAATTCAACATTATGAGCGAATGCGGCTTAAATTAAACCCCGTCTAAGTCGCTTTATTGACACTCCACTGTCAAACCGTATCTGTAATTATCGCCCGAGTTATGAATTAGTTAATCAACTCTCTCACTCATCGTTGAATGTGTCACGTCATTTTATCTATCATCCTTTCTACTTCCTTCCAGTCTACTTGATGAAATACCGAAAATATTTTTCAAGTAGGTACTTGAATACCGCATTAATTTATATATTTTCTATACAAAATCTATAACCTTTCTCCAGAGCTAATCGCAAACTATGAATAATAAGAAAATTAATTTATAGATGCAGACAATAATAGTGTACAGGAAAATTACTAAATTGGTAGAATTTAAAGTTCATCACATTGTTTCACCAATTTTTCTTGTTAATGATAGCGTCAATCACGTAATACTCATTTTTATCAGGCGTGCCAATTCATTAAAACTCCAATTAAGAGTGATTTTAATAATGAACAAGTGCGCAATTATTTCTGAATAAAAATTAATAACTGACTCATTAATTTATATAATTAGGAGATTTTACATTGGCATATCATGCATATACGCCAAATAAAATTTAAAAACTTTAGCTTATTTTGTTGTCATTAAAAACCTTATCATCCTGATTTAAAGTCTCATATGTTCGTACTAGTTAAAACTTACAAAAAATTATATAAAATCCAGCAACAACTATTCGCGGCGTAAAAATTTCAAACTAAATTAAAACTCGAAACAATAAACAAACCTAAAGTCATTCAAACATTGACGTTCCTCGTTTATTCAAATTGAAAATTGTTGGCAATTTTAATAGATGAATAATCCACAAAAACTGAAATAACGCATTCTATGAATACCTAAATAATTCAAGCGGTGCTAAAATTTTAGAAACCTGATTGGCATTTGCTTTATTATTTAAACAACCCGTGCGTAACGTAACCAACGCAATATGCATTCACCGTAGTAAATTCAAAACTTGTCAAACTTGTTGAAAATATTTACAATCAAATGCAATTAAATTAAATAGCTTATAAACTTCTATCGGTTTTATAGAAAACCGATCAATATGAATATCGCTTTGTTATATTACTGTTACTTATTATGAAATATTATTATGCATTTTGGATATCCATTTTCATTAAATAAATCCACTGCATTTTTCAAACCCAAAGGTTCTTTTTTTTTTCAAAGCACAAAATACCTCCCTCAAAAATAAAACTTTCCACCATCATCTAGTTCTCTTTTTTTTGTGCCTGGACGCACTTGTTAGTAATGTTTGGCATGAATTAAACTTAACAAGTTTGCACATTAAAGTTGAGATTTTTTCTAAAAGTTCTCTACGTTTTTTTTGTGCTTATAATTCACCCGCATTTAGTCAGCAGCAGTAGCAATGAGCGCTCTTGTTTTTCTCTCTATGAACTCAAACTTTAATCCAGTTTTTACATGCTCCCTCAACTTTTGCTCTATCCAGCCTCCGTATCGCGCCGCTTTCATCCCGTTTATGCAGCCGCACACGATTTACCATCGTTCAAACTTGAAAACTGCGCTCGTCCAATATTTAATGTACATTTGCAAATTGCCTATCGACTACACAAAATTGTCAAACATTGATTTTAAGCTCGGTCAACATTTGCAATGTTGCACACATTTGCACTCTTTACGCAAATCGTCAAAGAAACTGTCAATTAACTTTTCAGTTTCTGCGAATAACATTTTTGTCACGGCTCGCGTCACGTATTTTGCGCGATTTTACACTGCCACTCGGATGGCAGTGCTCGACCGTGTATCGTTTGACATATTTTTTTACGATTTTTGTGCTCCCGTTAATACCCGACCTATTTTTATACAAAATCGAGCTATTCGCATACAATGTTTTCGCGATCAACGTGGAAAAACATTTCGGTGCTGTCGACGTGTCAAACGTCATATTAACGAGGTGTGCGCTTAAAAAAAAGCGTTGGAATTGTGTATAACGCGACTTTTATTAAGATATACCTTGCTTTTCACATTTTTCCCCCATGTACAAAGAAAAACACTGAAAGAGCACTTTGGATAAAAGCAAAGACACCTTCTCCTTGATTTATCCTTTGAAGCGCGCAGAGTTGGCGATAGGCAACCCGACATTCATCAATGCGTAAAACCGGCCGACTTTATCATTCACCGCCATTGCCAAACAAGCCCAACCCTTCTCGTTTGATGTGAAAATATTTCGACTTTTTGACAATGACAAAGCTCTTTACTTTTTGCCTCTTATTCCTCATTGTCGAGTGCGTTATTCTCTTTACTCTCTTTACACTCTCGCGCGCAAGGTACAAATGCGTGTAATTCAATAATCTTGACACACCTTGCTATCAATTCGCCACTGCCGCCGCCGCCGTTACCATGACGCGACGCACACTCTATCATAATCATCCCTCAGCGTCCGATGCGGCGCGACGTTTGTTTCATCGAACGACAGACAGCCAGACAGCGAGAAAAATGTGAATGTACGCGATGCGCGAGACAACATTTTCATATTTCGATTTCATACATGCGCGCGCGCGCGCTCGTATTTCTATTAAATTTTCTTCTAGCACATTCATATTCTACACATAATGCCACTTCTTGTTCGCAAACGTGAACGCCAACAAGAAAGCACGCAGCGTAATATCAAATTGATGCAGGGTACGTGATCATGTAATGGTAGTACTTATGAAAAGGCTCTGTCATCGCCGGGCGCGTTCTCAATCTCATCGCAAAAGAACTCTTTCTTGGATTTACTCTGCTTATAATAAAAACGGACGAATCCTTAAAGTATTCATTGTGTAATGCATATTTGAAAATGCTGTATAAATATGTTATCCCGTTGTATATTTGCTATGAAAGATGAACTTTCATCTTAAGGTAGTAATTTACCAAAAATATTATTTTTCATTTCTTGAAAAATGTACGTGTTTACAAATAATGTTAACCTTCGCAAATCGAAAAATATTATTGAGTGGCAAAACGAAATAAATTTCGCAAAATTTTTCACAGTTCAAAAAAAAACAAAATACGTAAAAAGCTTACCGCGCAATACCATACAAAAAAGAATATCCCTCACAATCGAAAAATATTATTGAAAAGACAACCAAAATAATCTTTGAAATTTGAAAATCAACTACAGAAGACGCGCTAAATACTATTTTAAAACATGAGATATCATTCAATAAATAATCGAATGATTATTACGCAAAAGAACTCCTAAACTAAATCTGAATCTTTCTCACGGTTGACCAATATAAACAAAGCATGAAATGACATCTGTCAGCAATAAAAAGATTGAAGATGCCGGCATTAAGTGCATTCTCTTTATGCATGCGCCACAAACCGCATAATAAACTTATTTATATTTATGCTAGGCAACTTTTATATCGTCTGCAAAGTCAGTAACAAGTTGTAAAGTGTCAACTGTGCGCACGATCCACATAAAGAAGTAAACTGCATCCTGCTGCTCTACGCAACTGCCGCCGCCCGTTACTTTTCAGCATACATCGCAGTATGCAAACGCGGACCGCCGCAATGTAACCCGAGCGCAGAAATCAAACGCAAATGTCAAATAAACACATTGCCGCCTGCCAAACGCCAAACTGTCGTCGTCGTCGTCGTCGTGCCCGGCATTAAATTTATTTCCAAGAACGGGAGCGGCACCCGCGCCAGCAGCGTTAAACGCTAAGCGCGCTCGGCCAGGACGAGACGTTGGACATAATTCGACGTCATCAATCATACGATATTGCATGACTATATAACAACGGCTTTTCCCATTCTTTGCAATGCTCGAAAAACTTTTTTTTCTCCTCTTGTATCAGCTGTTTCCTGTCGTAAAACATTTTATACATCAAATGCAAATAAACTTGAGCAATACTCTGCATTTTTTTTGCTTCTCCCGAGATAAAAATATCGTAAAATCATAATAATTGGACTTTTTTAAACTAGAAATCTCGCTGTGATGCAACTCGTCTCTATTTTAGTTAAAGTATCTTTACTATTTTTAGTCAAAGTAAGTATTCATAAAATAATTATGATTACTGCGCAGTAATGTTCTTTCGTTAACTATTTTAAATTAATTTCTCCTTTTTGCCTGTTCTTTTCTTAATTAAAGTGGATGTAATTAAATTCTTTGTTACTTATAAACATTTTAAAAATAATTGAAAACTTGTGTAATATTACTATAATAAAGAATGTAATAATTTAAATACCAAACGCAACTTTCACTTTTACGCTCCTGTCAATTCGCTGTCAGACAAAATAAATGAATTTCTCTCAAAACGAACAACAACAGCGACGAGGACGCACGCGGTCGAAATCGAAATTTAATTAAAAGCAACATTTAATTAAACATCGAACAACGCAACGCACACACAACTTTCCGGCCGAGGAGTACGCATCGATTACTCGTTGGATTACTAACGTATTGCTTCGCATTGCTTCGTCGCTCTAAGTTAAAGCTGTCCCGATATTATGTAGAATTCTAGCTCAATCGCAATGAAATGTCAATTTCATTTATGTTTTGCGCACTGATAATATTTATTGTTTTTGCCACTTTTTCGCAGAATGGAAAAAAGAGCTACTCAACGAAGGCGCCATCATTCATACGCATTAATTAACTCCTAATTGCCTCATATACTCAATGCGCACTCGTTTCAAGTACCTACACTACATGTTGATGAGACTGTTAAAGTATTGGAATAGTGTCACTCTGCGCGTTGCGCACCAGATGAATCCATTCAATTGCAGTCAATCGCGCGCGACGACGTCCTCTAATGACATTTTATTACTTTCCAGTCGCATTACTTGATGATGGCGCCTGAATAAAGATTGAACAATAAACAGCCCATGAATAAATATGAACTGCTTCATCATGCGATATTATTTGAATGTTCTTTTCATCCGATTTTAATTAAATTGAAAGCACACTATAAAAAAATTATCGCGTCATCATGATGAAAAATATTACCGTGAAAAGTACCGTGCTATCGAATGTGCCACCCACGAAATTATATGATTATCATCCACGAAAAATATCATAATTTTCAAGTTGACAATAATGTGCACAGCACCTACCTGCATTATCGCACAATTGCGTTAAAAGAGTCGTCCAAAGAAAGTGACGTATTTATTTTTTTGTTTATCACCAGATTTGTTCTGTTTTGTCCACGACGCGTTTGCGAAAATTTATTGCGGCTCGCCGGGCGGCGGCAGTAGCCAGCTGGCAGTTAATCATTGCCATCGCACTCAGTTTTTAATTAAGTTTTACGCGCAATTAAGACGCTGAGTGCAAATGAAATCTGCTAGGCGACGATAAGAAGACGAATGTGTGCGTGTACATATTTTCGCATATACCTGTGTAGATGCGCGACGTTTTTGTATATACGCGAGAAAGGTAGGTAACTACTATGGCAGATAATAGAATTTATTATGAGCTGTGCATTTAATGAAGCATATGCTTTTCAGGTCGTGTTTATTAATAAGGAATTTCAATTTAATTTAATTGCGTTTTGAATTATACCGATTTTAATAAATATGCTCATAATAATGTTTTTCAAAAATTCCGTTTGAAAAATTTCCCTTATTAATAAATAAAAAAATTTCGTTTTATTTATCATACATTATTTGAAGCAGTGATAAGTGTGACAAATAGTAAATTTAAATACAAATCAGGCTACTTTTCAAAATAAATCATTTCTATGGTTCTGGAATGAAAACCGAATAAATTTCCGTGTGTATTTTGCTTTGTTAATTATCAGTCGTATTTAAATTCAATACACAAATGCGCAAAACCTATTTACCGTTCAATTAAAACTCATTAACAATGCAATACCTTGCGTAAATTCAAAACAACTTTACTAGATATGGACAGAAATAAATCGTATCCCATTTTCATTTATAACAATTAGATTATCAACGCGTATTTCTTAGCAATCGAATTATGCCGGAGTTAATTCGATTACAGCTGACTAGAGATATCCACCACCGCCTCCTCTCATGACTGATTAGGAAAGATAAAAGTAAGCATCCCTGTTCAACTTTGAAGTCCGAAAATGTTCTAATAGTTAATCGAATTATTTAAACTCTACTCGTATCTTCATCTTTTTCTAATCATCTAATCAGTTTTACTTATTTTAATTTACTAGCAGTCACAGTGTACTTTCGTATAAACATGACTTGCCGACGAACCAATAGAGAATGTCATTTAATAAATTATAAATGCAATCAAACGCAATTATTATTCATCCTCGTGTCTTGAATTAATTTCTCATTACGTGTTTACCAATTTCAACCTTTCATTTTATTATCATTTCACGAAATTCTAATTAAACTAACTAAATAATGATTTGCTGAATAATTGATAATCTAAAAAGCCCAAGTCCTATTCCTACACGTGTCATTCATTAATAACTCATTACGTGTTTGCAAAATTATCATTTTTATATAAATTTAATACCAGCGAAAGCGAAAGACGACAGAAACCTACACAACGTAACACGTTTCACCGAAATTACCTTTCAATGTTTTACGAAGGCGAAGGAAGACGACAGACAGCCAGGCATCCCGCATCCTGTGCGTCCCGTCCGTACTGCACAGCTTTATGCGGCAAATTGGAAAATAATCTCATTACAGGTATGCAAATTGAATAATACCAAGGGGGTAAACCCGGAACCCGCGCAGGATATACGCGTAATGATATCTTACATCCGGCACGAGCGAACGCATCGGAGTAAAAGATTCGCCTACATTTACATACAGTGATCTAGTTTCTCTCTGCAGAGTGCCATCTAACTTTGTTTTAATTACAAATATTAGAATTATTCCTGTATTCCCGTAAGTTACATGTAAGTTACAAAATTTTAATTATCGCTTTAGCAAACAAAAATGCTTGATATTAACTTATCAACGAATTGACCACTGTGCTTCAGTTACTCGTGAGTGTTCAAGCAATCACCTATGCTGCAGATAACATTATATTATCAAAAGTATGCGCATTAAGTAATCGATAATGTTGATAAAACTAATCTTTCTTAGAAGCATACACACCTTAGCGGAACAGAAAGTTCTTATCGCCAATAAATGTCATCACTTCCTGCCCGTGCAAATTCATCGCCAAACCCCATTACAACGCAGTGCGCAAAAAATATGTTTACATGCAATTAGCTCCATTGGCGGCAGTCCCGCATATTAATCTCGATCGTTATGGGTTTTTCGAGAAGCACATTCGAGCTTGTAAACAAACAAAAAAAAGCAAAACGAGTATTTGAAGAATTTAAAATGCGCACGTACATGCATATACGAGCTCCACTCGAAAATGCTATTTGGTCGGCATGTAGGTCGTATTTTCATTTGTCCGCAGAGTACATACGTATATTCTCTATTTACACAACCTATAAACCATCCATTCGAAGCGAAATTGTGTCATACAATTGAATTAAATATTAGGAAATGCTATTTCCAATCGACAGCATTAGGCCCGCTACATATTTCACTTGTGGCTATTTCCACCATTAAAATATTTTAAATATTTCAACAATAGAGCAATTAAATATGCATTTAATTTTTATCCACTCTTCTTCGCATATCTTGACTAAATAGACGTAACAGACGAGCCGTTTAAAAAATTCATTTCGTCTAGAATTGCAGTAAATAAATAAGTAATCATTCATATAAAATGATTCAGCTTCTTGTGGTTTCTAAAATGATTCAGAAACCACAATTCTACGTCGTTATACCCGGAAGTCGCAATATGATAAATTATACAATTGAAAAATAAGTACTCAATGAACAATATACAAACATTTAACGTTTGAAATTGTGCAAATATTATTTAATAAATCCGTCTATAGAATAAATACGTACATGTGAATGAACACATCGCGAATGAAAACGTAAACAAAAACGTAGATTTTGCTGAATAAGCCAACCAATCAGGTATTTTCGTCAATAAACCGAACAATAAATCTGCAATTCAGACTTCCAAACAAAAATACTAAAAGCTGCAGAACGTCTGCGCAATATTCAAAATAAATTCTTCCGTCAAAACTAGCATAAAATTACTCAATTCATTCGCAAATAATGACTAATAGTAAGTTATCTTATCAAAATGATCAAACCGGAAATTCCCATCATTAGACGCAATACATCAGCGAGCTGATCACTCTCGTCAATTATGAATTAATCAGAAATGCAAATAACGCGCAAACAATGCAAATCGTTGTTTGCTACCGATTTGTATAATAAGCCTGCGAAACACGCGCGGTGTCTAACGACAAAGCCGAACAATTAATCATCTCATTTAAATTATTATTACCTACATACCAAATTTGTAAAAATGTCAAGCGCGTGTCTAATCCTCAAGTATTTGCCACGCGAATTATTAGCAAGCAAAAATTCAATGCCCCACTCATGTAATTAATTAACGTTAATGATCTAATGCGCATTTCACCGAGTATGCAAATTAATAACGTAAATCCCATTTACAACGGCGTAAAATATTTCGAACGCAATTTCATTCATAAAACGAATTCTCAAGTCATTGCCAAAAATGTTGGCCAATCTCCCACGTTACATCATCGCACCAATAATGTGATAAAATCGCTTGAACGCGTTGGAAATTAATCAACTCTTTCAGCGCATTCGACTGTCCGCTTCAATCAGGGCTTCAGCGCACCAGTCGAACAATCGACAATTCGATATAAACCTATATAATTCAAGAGACGAGCACATCGAATCTCTAGATAGAATCCCTTGAGTCATGACCACTATTTTCTTCGAACGCATTTTCGCGATGTAATTCGCTCGCGAACACGACTATCGCTCCATTCGAATGAATACGCTCATCACCTAAACGCATATTTGTATCTCGACCCGCTCTCTCTCTCTCGGCTTCCTCTCATTCAATTCGCGACCGAACCAAGCAAGTATCCGGATTTATAGATTGCAATCGTAATCACCGCGCGTGCACGCCGCGGCTGCAAGCCGAGCGCAATTAATTGATAAGAGCCCTCAACTATTCCGCTAGATTAGATTGTGTAATTATATTTATACAATTTTATGATTGCATTTTGGATTATTCTGCAAAATTTAAACATGCCAGAAGAAGAAGAACAAATTATCGTAAATTTCTATCAACTTTTGTAGTTTTATACAAAAATTCCTTGTTTCCTTGCCCACTCCATTCCTATCATTCCGCATAGAATTTCTAGAAATTTGTTTAAAATTCGCGTTATTTAGGCATCAATTCGTACATAACGTAAATAACATTCGCTGAGGTAACGCAAATTCATATAGCAAATTATCACGTACCGCAAAAAATATGAGCAATAAATAACAAATGATCATATGAAAAATGCTCATATGGTTCTAACCTACATAGTGCTGCTGCATAAACACCTCAGAGTATCATTATTTCCAGAAACAACAATCTGACTCATCATCAATCATCAGACACATACGGTAATTGTGATGACAACACAATCGGCTGATGTTTTAGACGTGATAAAGCGTGTTGCCTACAGAATGAATATACGAAGCATATATGCATGCATGTAGAAATGAATGCAATTAAATCCTTTAGCACTTGAGGCAGAGTTTCGTGGTGGCATACACAGCCTAGAAAAAGTATTTGTGTGCACGGTATTGTTTGTACAAGTTTGAACATGTACAATGTGTTTGCATACGGCATACACAACGCCAACAATGACAATACCAGCAAGCGACGACGCAAACAATAATAACGCGAGTCGCGTATATTACGTCGGATCGTAGTATTCTCTCTACTATAACGCATGGCATTGTATTTACGAATCGTATAAATAACACTACTCGACTCCGTGTTGAGACAAATGCCGAATGAAAAAACTAAGCGTGCGCACGAATCAACTTTCGACAACTGCAGACCGCTCAGGCTCGCTTGCCAATTGCCAGCAACGTTTACGACAAGGACGCATAGCTATGCCGGTATGTGCACCGTAATTCGCACGTTAGGAATCAGGTGATACTATAGATACCCAAGTTAGTTTACTATTCGCCTAAAAAAATAATGATGCATGCGGCGCAATTACACTAAAATTGTCCATTTATCAGGTGTACGTAGATACAAAAGAGATTCACGATTATTTATCCGTTTCTTCGTTCGTAACACCAGGTTCTAATAGCATTTAGTGATATGATTGATAAGGGTGCTTCGTCCGAATGCGAAACACATGTATGATGATGGCGATATACGAAAATAAATGGCATACTGTGAAGAGCGCCATTGCATTGCCATTTCTATTGCGAGCGCGTAAAAAATATTTATAGGTTTTGGTACTCACCACCACTGGAGAGCTCTGTGCAGAGGACGGCCGAGCAGAACAGCAGGACGCAATGTAGGGCAAAGTTCTTCCACGGGATCATCGTGATGCTTCAAATTTGGTGCCGAATTTCGCCTGGTGAATGCACACACCGTCGCCGGTTACTGGAAATATTCAAGCAATAAGGTGCCTTATTAGTTCAGTTGCACTTGACAGAGAACGCACGCCACATACTTTCTTCGTGCAAACAGCGTTGACGACGCCTCGTCTGCATTAATTACACGTGTTCTTAGCCATTGCGGCGTCAGTCTCACTCATCAAACAAAACGTTCGTGCGTGGGTCACTCTCTCGGCACTTGCAATCACAATGCGCACACGTAACACGACAGGTATGGACCGATAAGTGTCGTTCTTGACCGACGACTTGATAGATTTGGCGTGATGCGGTGTCTTAATGTTTATGCAATTTGCATTGGTTTTTCACTCATGCAACCGGAGATACTGTGGCGCGTCCGGAATCTAATGCTTTTGGGAACTCCTCGATGCGCGCTTTACTGCGCTGGGAATGGGACTGTCGAGAGTTCGCCCAGCCAGCGCTCACCTCACGCACGTACCACGTACACACACAGCGGCAAAGCGGCGCGCGCGACCATCGGCAAGGTGAGTTCGACGATATGCACACGTTGCGCTCGAGTTTCTATGTATTTGGTGGGCATTCGCCGCTCGATCGTGCGCCCGACGCCAACTTCTAGTGAACATGCGGCGTCTTTCTAAGAGTCGGTGAAACTGCGCGCGACGCAACCGCCCTATGCTTAGGCGCCGCCGACGCCACACTAATGCTTATTGGAGCGCCGCAAGCGACGTCGACAGATACTACTTTTACTAACACATATGCATAATTGACAAGGTTACCTAGATATGAGATGCTTCCCGGTCGCCGGTTATTCCTGCCTGGCATTCAGGATGACATGCGCAGGTTCGTGTCATATGTGCAGACTGGCACAGCTTCATGTTGAGTTGGTATCGCGACATTATGGATAGTTACATGCTTCCAACTCCCGAGGCCGGTAACTCGTCCATACAAGGATCTACGAATGTAAATAAACACAAATAGAACGACATAATAGCAGGTTTTTTGCACGTGAAACGCGACGTAATTCGAATGGAAAGTCACATCAATCCGCAAAATATTATCTTACATGCTAAGTAAATCAGACATACCTGTAGATCTAGAGCTGGTGAATGGTAGTGGGACCAAAATAGTTCCTCTCCTATTGGATGTGCACACAAACATCTCCAAGCCATTTAAAGAATTACGCCTTGGATAATCAGCGACCGGTATCAGGAAATGAGTCACTTACTAGCACTTATCGTGCTGAACAAACACTACACTAAACTACTAACAAGATGTCTACCACAACTATGTCTGACAAAAATGTCAAATAACTTATTCTTTGCAATTGTAACCGCTAATTTTTCAAGGTTAAGGCTGCTAATTTCTCTATGCCACGCTGGTTGCATATATTACATACAGGACATTTAGCTCTTTAAAACTTTAATCGCATATGATCAACTGCAATGAACTCAGTACTGTAGATAAGTATTTCAATTATATATATTTCAATATATAATATATGAGGTCGCTTATCAGCAATATAGTAATTCGCAGACCACAATTATATATTTCAAGTAAAACTAAAATAGCTTGCTATGCATATGAAATTAAATGTAAATGTGAGACGTAAAAACGTCGTCTTTCGCAATTACATTACAAATAAACTATGGTCGTCGCACAAACAAACATTGTTTTACTTATGTGTATAACTAAATACGCATTGAATTGCATTGATTATTCTAGAAAATGTCAAAGGCACTGATCTATCACAAAGTGTAATTGATTCCTACGTATTTAAAGCGGTTATCAAACGCACATATATCTACTGCAATTCGATATATGTGGTATTGTATGTAAGCAGTCGCTAATTAAATTATGCAACGTTGTATGCAATGCTTTGTCTGACTCTCAATCGAGGTTGAATGCACGCCTTATGTAAACGACTGATACAAAGCGCATTTAATTGCATCAGACGGTATATCACTACAGCGTCATATGTTGGCACAAACGGCCATACCATCCCTGCTCGCAAGTGCATGTGTCGTTGGCGCACGTTCCATGCTTGCAGGGGAGGCGGCAGGCACTGCGCTGCGGTTTGGCGCGGCCGATCTCGCAATGGTCGCCGCCAAAGCCCGGAGGGCATTTGCATTTGTTTACGCCACGACATTTGCCCCCATTGTGGCAAGCGATGATGCACTTGGAGTACTCGCAGTGCAAGCCGTAGTAACCCTTGGGGCATTCACACGTGTCCTTCTGCACGCATTTGCCTCCATTCAGGCACTTCTCACCGCAGATTCCGCCTTCGCAATGTTTGCCTTGAAAGCCGGGAGGGCAACTGCACACGCCAGGCGACGTGCAGTTGCCGCCGTTAACGCACTGCGGATAACAAAGCGCCGTGCGACAATACTGCCCCATATATCCCTCTGGGCATTGGCAAATCTTCTCGTGATTACACCATCCTTGATTGGCACACTTCTTATCGCATTCCTGATCCGGATTACGTACTGAGCACTCTTTGCGCAACTTTAAGCGCAATGGTGTGCCATTCAATGGCCGCCCTTTGCGACTTTCGATCAGCAATCCGATGCTGAATGTCGCAATGCCCGAATTGTTGCCCAGGCAGGGCAGACCAATGCTGAAGCCCTTTGGGCGTTTTGGTACGCGGCCGCGCGTCTTGATCGATATCTCCGGCGCTTGCAAAATATTCTCGTCGAACGACTGCAGCCGGTCGAAGTGGTAGTAGTATTTCTTCATGCCCGCTTTCCATGTAAAGTTTACATGGCTCACCTCCGTGGGAATAACCGGTAGGTGACGTTCGAAATTCGGATCCAGAATGTACGGCAGGACATTGCCATTAAAAATCGCATAGATTTCAATTTGCGCCCCTGGAAATCGCATTATAATTAGGCAAAGTCAACGCATATTAGACAGATAAAACTCACCACCAAATACTTTCACTTGTTTCTCATCGATCCACAAAGCTAGATCACCGCTGTTCCTGGGATCATTCTTAAGTTCGTTCCTCGCCAGCACAATTGCAGTTGCAATCAGCATGAAGCCGATGAACGCATACATTGTCGAATTGTTCTCGGTCATTGGTGCCGCAAATTGTCTCAATGTACATGCATCGATTACGCATATTCCACGAGTGTGAACTTCATCCTAGCTGCGCGCAGCTTTATGCCTATCACAACTCCCATCATCGGTGACCACTAAAAGTCAAACATGCTTTAACATGCACACGAGATAAATCGCCAATCAGTGTAATGAATCAATATTTGACTGTGTTTACCTCTACACTCGAATCATGCTCCGGTCGGATTTTTGCGCAACTGTGAATACGATGTAATTCTTACGGTTTTCTCACACAAATGAAGCGTTTTATCGGTGCGATTAAGGCATTCAATACGGGGAGTCGTGATGCTAACGATGCTGATCGTTGAGTGCCACTGATATGTACACAACAACAACACACGGCCGATCTCTCGCCAGTTAGCAGCGCAGACGGAGAGCACGAACGGGAGGCACACGAGATGAGCGCACCAAACCTGTAGCAATAGCAGCAGCAGAAGCTGAAGCAGCACGTCTGTAGCTCGGGGTAGAGACCATTATGGCTCGTCTGCCGCTTGTGCTACCAGAATTGAATGACTTCGAGCATCGGTTTCGCAATGCGCTAGTGCGAAACTGAAGCATCCAATCAAGCGTGCCTGTGAACAAAACGAGAATGACCAGCCGGTCGTTTAAAATACTTTAACAACTCACCATTCACATACCGAGTGTATAAAACAAGTTTCTCCAGCCAGCTTCACCTGTATAAATTACTGTTACACACGCAGCAGTATGATCGTAAATAAACAATAATAACAATACCGAATTGCTCACCTGATAATCTGTTGACCATTTGAATGAAATGATTTGAAGAATTTCAGCGCTCACACCATGTATATAAATGCAGTTTAACTTACGCTATGTGAACAGAAACTTGTGGCTTTATTTCTTATCTTAAATGCTTCACTTTATGCCATTTAAGTGTTTTAGCATTTAAAGATAATTATTGTAACGTTATTGCTCAGCCTTAATGAACATCTCATCAAAGTTGCGCTAACAAATGCTTGGCAATAAACTTCCAACCACTTTCCACTGAACTTAGTATAATTTATAGGTTATGGTCAATTTATTCCAATTAGTATAATTAAATAACTGATAAATACTCTTACAAAATAGTAGTATTGTTTGTTTTTGATGCTCCATACATGAAAATATAATACAATGGGCCTGTCCATAATTTATTGTATAGTTACCCAAACTCCACTGAACTACTAAGCAAGTGAAATCTGAAAACTGTACATGGTCACGGATCTAACTATAGGCAACCACAAGTTACTTCTGAATCTGTAAATTTTAAAATACAATATTTAAAAGATGTCCAATGATTTAATGAACATGATATGAGACGATTATTTCTTGTTTCTGAAGAGAGTGCGTCTTACTTTTTTGTGTTTTTCTTCACTGTATGATGAGCTTTTAGAATTTGACCGTGTTACCTTGTTCATAAACTTATGAGCCATAGATTCAGATTTTACTTCCGGTGCAATATCGGCCAAATCATTATAAATATTTTCCGGCGTGGCATTATGAAACTTTGAATCATTATTCGAATTATCTAAACAATCGTAAATGGGTGCTTCTTCTACCTGTGTATTTGAACCATTTTTTGATGTATTTGGGGGACTTGTTTCGCTCGATGTATGTTTAATTATCGCTACTTGTTCAAGTACGTCTCCAAAAGAATCATAAATGTTTTCCTCCTCTAACTGTTGATTGGCAATTGATTGAGTTTTACAACTCGTATTGATTTTTGCCGGTAATTCCCTTGACTTTAATCGTTGTTTCAATGGTGGCGGCACATCAGATGATTTTGCACGATTTGTTTTATTTTCCAGTATTGATACTTGTTCAAGTACATCACCTAACTGATCATAAATAGGCTGTTCCTCAATTGATTCATTTGAATTCATCGTTGATTGAACTTTACAAAAATCATTACTTCTTGACGATATCCGTTGTTTCAATTGTGGTGGCGCAACAATTGAATCCGTTATAAATTCGTGGTTCTTATATAATTCTTCTGGATCTTCATAAATGTTATCATCATAATTCTTAGCGCGTGGATTATTTTCAAACAAGTCATAAATCTGATCATCATGTGATTGAGTACTTTTATCATAGTTTTCATAAGCAGGCGGAGGCGGCAATTCGATATGTTGTTTATTCGCACTTCTTCTAAAATTCATCTCATAAATTTATTGCATAATTAGAAATTAATCATTACATTACCTTGGTACTTCTGGGGTGCGTTCATGCTTTAATAGACTTTCGCTGACTTTGATTAAAGTATCGGGTGTTTTCACTGGAGAGACATTTCCACTTTCTAATACGATTTCCCTTTCAGCAACTATATCCTTTATAATACTCAGCCATTGCCGTTTTTCCTTCTTATTGGCCGCCACCATCTGAACGAAAGTTTGTAAAGTTAAAATAACAAAAAATGTCAGTAAATCTTACAGAAAATGTATGCGATGGGAACAAAATATCAAAAATTAATGAATCTTCATCGATATCCTTTATAATGCAAGTTTTGAGGCAGTATGATTCAAGCATCTTTCCACGTCTGTGTTGATTAAAAAATAGCATCCATTTGTTATAAATTGCAATATGATAAGAGCGACTAACTGTAAAAAATCCAATAAATTGCTCTCGGCGTGCTAAGAGACCTTCCTTATCTGGTTTAATATCTGCTAACAACATATCTAAAAGTATAACTAATTAAAATCTTAAAGATTAAAATACTTTTCAACTTACGTCTATATGGACATAATAATGTACTATCCGCGTTCAATGGTGCTTCTGGTACTTTTTCCGGTTCTTTCTCCAGATTTTCGTCTTCTTGATCATCAGGAGAAGAGTATATATCTTCAGGTAAAGATGATTTATTGTCACATTCCACATAACTTTCCAGCGGACTTGAAATTTGCATCAATCTCTTTTTGCCCCTCATATCAAGGTATCCCTCATCGGCGGCAAATTGTGCCAACTGGATAATTTGCTTTTTTGAAGAGTTCAATAACACATGCGCGCGTTTCTTTAAATCATCTCCACTCATTTGCCCTCCCAGAAATTCCTTTTCGAAGAACATGCAAATTTCTGTAATCAAAAACTACACTTCAAACACTTCCACATAACAATAATGCTTATCAATTAAATTATCAAATGTCGGTTACGTATCCTGTTCGTTTGTTTGATGCATATAAACTTGATTAAGTACGTAATTATAGATGGAATTTACATGGAACATTCAAAAAATAAAGTACAAATACACTTTACCTAACAAGAGGGTCTTAACGTTGTCGTACATTGTGCCAATCTCCATGGTATTGAAGATACTGCGTTGTTATTACTGCGAGCGTCGGAGGAATGCAAGGAATTGTTGTTAATTGCGCGCACACCCAAATCCAATTTGCTGTGTTAATCAATTTCACCTCTCGTTGCACGCACTTGCGGTAGTCATCAGGAGCACGTAGATCACCGCGGTGGACAAATGTGAACGACTAAGTTTCCAACATCATGATGCGCTATATAATTATTTAGCCTCACGTATGCATCGACTAAGTTGGCGCGCGACTCCCGCAACGCGAAACTAAAAACTATTCGTATCGTTTGCCACTTCCAGACAGTACTCATGGATTTGCATTGTTTCATCCAGTTCATTTAGCTGTGGAATAGCTTTTTTTCGCAGTCTTTTAAGGTCTTATCACCTTTATAGCCTATCGATTACATGATATTTGATAACATTATTTGATTTGTATTCAATACATAAATCGAGATAGATTTAAGGAAATAAAAATAAAACTTTTAAGTCTAAGTCTTCCTATATTAGGAATGAATATTTCACACAAATCAGCATAGGAATTTATTATCATCATTGTATTGTTTCTTTAAATCTCTCAAATTTATTTTCAAGAATAGAATTTATAAATTAAGTGATTTCTTACACTAAAATAAAATAATTAATATAATTAATTATGTCCACGAAGATAATTTGTCCTCATTGTGTCGCAACGTAACAAGTTATTTTTGCAACCACTTTATTCATCAACTCGCTCATTATCTGCTTCAACTATTTGGTAAATTTGTCTGCTCTGTTTATTTGCCAAGTTTGCATGAATATGAATGGTGAAACAATTGTACACATTTATAAAACAGAATGAAAATCATAAAAACAGAATTTCAAATATGGTCAGTGTATAATAATTAAAGAATTGTATATAATATTTATATAATATAATATAAATAATTCTGAATAAACTCAAAAACATTTAAAAAGTTCATCATATTTTGCTCCATTTTGGTAAGTTGAATTATTTGTTATTTACCTATTGCATGTACACATAAAATGAGGTGAAAAGTTACCACACTAGGACGAGGCAAGTTGTCGACAAACGTACACACATCTTTTACTTAATAATTTCGTAAGGCTGCTATAAAAAGTTTAAAAAACGTCAATTATCTTAATGTCCTCCAATGGATTTTCAATTTGTGAGACAAACATTTGTCAACGTTTCTTGTGGCAACTCGTTTACTAGTTGCTGGCAGTAGTGTCCGCAACTTGCCTGTCCCAGGAATGTGTATATTACATGCAATGAGTGTTTTACTCGTAGCTTTGTTTCATCATCCCACCCACAGGTAAACGAAAAACAGTAGTAACACATAAACGTTGTGATACATCCAACCTAGCCTAGGCTGGTGGACGGGGTTTAATTTACAAAGATTTGTTATTTATAGAAAAGTCGACAGAGATCTCCTCCTCTGTCTTGCGGTTGTTTGATATTTGATTATTCAATTGGGGGATTGTGAATGTGTGATATGAGGAGGTTCGAACGTGGAGCGCAATCGATTTTGGAATATTGATCTACATTGTTGTGGTCATTGCTGCGTGCGGATTGGGGGTGCGATGTCTTGTTGCGGCGGTTCTTCTTTCTGCCATGCCCACGCGCAATACTCAGGAACTAAATAGAATTTATTTGTTGCAAATTAAAACAAGTCAATAATAGACTACAACTTTTGTCCGTCAGCACTGCGGTCCGAATTAACACAAACCGTTTATTTCTTTCTTTCTCTCTCTCTTTCCCCGGCTATAACTGCATGTCCTCTATCGATATCTCAGTTCATCAAAACACGTCTACTCTTCATCAACCATGACCAGCATCATGATCATCATCAGCACCCAAAAAACGAACATCATCACACTGCCTCACTTGCACATCCGGCATCAATTTTCGAGTCCTCTCGCAAATTTGGTTCCGGTTCCCACGCATGAGCGACGCCGCGCGATCGCCTCTCACGTTGTGGCCTGATCGAATTCGGGCACTTGTTGCACCAGCAGAGCACACCTGCTTACAATCTCTCTCGAAATGACGGCGGCGCTCGCCGGCACTTGCTATCGGTCCATCGGCTCAACATGCTCGGTACCTGAATCGTGCAAGCGTGATTCGAACTAGCGGTATGGATTGATTGAAATTGATCGTCTGTCAGTGTGTCAGTTCGAGTTCGAGAATTTTCATAGGAATATCTGTAAAACAGAAAATAGGTGTACATGACTACCCTGCGCCAAATACAGTGTGTGACTGACGAGCACGCGACGACGGGGGGCTTTCTGTACTGTAAATTCTCTACTGACAATTTGGTTTTTACTGGCTTTTGTTTCTGACAACATTATTACTTTTGCTTTTCGCCTAAACATTCTTTCACTCTTTCGTTCGTTCGTTCTTTTCTGAGGGGCTAAGGAGATGAGCAGACCACCGCCCAACGGTTAGTAGAGTTAGGAAGGAGAAGAGGCGTCCACCAGCCCAAGAGGCCAGGGAGGGAGTTATTGCATGAAATACTCAGGATGGTCCGAGTCTTTCTCAAACCTCTTGGCCTCCTCTTGCATGCTCTCTTTTATTTTCAAAATAGCAGCCGATTCCGTTTGGTCCTGCAAGGAAAGCGACCTTTAGTGGTTAGGTGTCAGTCTACAGAAGCACAAGCACCGGCCACCAAAAATCTACTTACGTTTTCGCCCGGTCCGCCAAAGCCGCCCAGATTGTAGTCGCCCATGCCACTGCCGCTGTCCTCCCGCGGCGTGCCAGGTCCGCCGTTTGCCGGGGAGTTCTTCATGCCGTCCATGCCGTCACCGTTGAGCACCGGGCCCATCGAGTTCGGACCCATTGGCCCTAACGGCCCACCTTCCGGTCCGCCACCCATCGGAAACTCCCCACTCATATTGCCGCCAACAGCTGGTTTCATCATCGTGTACATATTCTCGCCGCCTGAATTTGACGAGTCCTGCGGGCTTGGCATAATCGGCGTACCCGGACCAGGCGGTCCTGCCGATCCTGGTGGCCCGCCATAGTTACCAGGCGACGAAGAGGAATAATTCATTGGCTAAAATGTCACAAAACCAATTATTATATACCCACGAATCAAATCACTGTTACAACAACTACAAAACGAAATGACACAACAAAAATTACCGTTGATGTATTTGGTTGCCACTGTGGTCGTCCTCCAGTCATTGACATCGGTGGCATTGGTCCTCCCGGCCCCAGACTGCTATTCGGCGGAGGACCTCTAAGTCCAGGCCCGTACGAGCCTGGACCTAGCGGGCCCATTGCAGGTCCCCGCGGTGGATTCATTCGTGGGTTCATTGGATTCATACCAGGCGGTCCTAAGGTAACAAATCGTAATTAGCAACTTGTATCATCGCATACTACAATCTATCAATATTGGTCAACGTGTTGCACAAACGACACCAGCATGCTTGCGAGTTGTATTTCTCGTTTCTTCAACCAAGCGTAAGCAAGCAGAAGATGTAATTGTTTGCGGACGGCAGAGCGAGATTCGTTTCCGCATGAAACGTCTGCACAACATGTGGAAACTGTGTAGTATGATTGCAAACAGCGCCTATTCTTGCACCTATTAGCGTGGTAATTCACGACTAATGAGAATGATACAAAGAGAGAGAAAAGTGAAAGATGATATTAGAAAGAACTTAAACAGAGCAGGGTGTAATGTCGAGAGATTAGTTTTGCACATTGGAGGCTTGTGTGTAATGTTTGCGTAAATAATGAGCATGAGAGAATGAGATATCGTTTGAAAGAGTAACATGTAACGAGCACCAGAGGCGACTAATGAGTATAATTAAAAATGTAAATGCGTTCGATTGTAAATAGATATAAATATAATAAAAACTATGGGTGTTTATTATGTGGTGGTGAAGGAGCGCATTTGCCTACCTTGCCAACCTACAAACTCTCCGCCTTCACCTGGAGACAGAAATAGATGCAATTACATGAGGCATATCAATATGAGAATCGGGCTTCATGCGTGCGCACTGCTCTTGAATCAAATTTGTTACTTGAATCGCATAAATAAAATAAATACTTCATTTGCGACATATGCTTACCCCAGGGGTATTGCATATTCACCAATAAAATAATCGTATGAGTAATCGTTGTCTAGATGATGAATGCCAATCGTATATAGCTAATGATGATCTCAAATAATTAGGCATAATAACGAGAAACTAAATTTCGTTAGTTTAATTTCGTGTATACTCTTTTCGGTTCTTCCATCTGGTTAAATATAGTGCAGTGGGGGGCGGCAACTTTTTTCTCGCGTAGTTGTTTTAAATAAATATTTACCTTGTCTTGTAGGGTCCATATTATTCGGCATCATCGGCTGGCCAGGAGGCTGTAACCACAATGATTAATTCGTTATCAAACAATTTAACATAACGTGCGTTTCGTTTCTTGTTATGTGATATTTAAGAGTTGTATCTTGTCTTTCATGTGCGATACGTTCGAATGCGTAATTAACCGACCATCAATATGCATCAACATTGTTGTTGTTGTTATCGTCAAAGTTGTAACATTGATGAAGAGAAAGAAACAAATTTAGAGAAAAATGCGTCACAAGCAACAATAAGGCGTCAGCACATAGATGAGCAACTTGAAAAGCAATTATGGAGGATTTGCATTGATAAGCAACAGCAGCGTGGTGTATTTGTTATTAGTCACTCCGCCAAAAACTAGCTAGCAACATGAACGCACATATTCTGTGAGTAATGGAATTAATTACAATTTCTCGGCTGGACACCAAAAGGCACGCTGCAATAAAGCGCGCTCCTTTCTCGTCCAATTATTTCTTTGCATTTTGTTTCTCGAGCACACCACGCGATTAATTTGTAGTCATTCTTCTGACAACAATTAAATAAACAGCTCAGCTCTACAACCGTAATTGAAAAACAAAAAACAAGTAAAATAATTACATATATGTACACAAACACACAGAGAGACATGTGATTTGATGATATATATATAAAATGATAATGATACACACATAAAAGCAAGACAGAGGAGATACATTGAGATTAAGACACTTACTCCATTAAAATCACTGCCTATTTGAGGCATTCGCACACCAGGTCTGGGACCTGCGGGATATCGTGGACCCATGAAAGGTTGCGACGACATCATCTGCGAATGTGGGGGTGGTGGTTGCGAATGCGGGGAGGGTTGACTTGATGGATGTGTGGGAGGAGATGGTCGCATTGTCGAATTCTACAAATGCAAAAACAAAATTTTCATATGAAACATCAAATTTTTGGTTTCTTTATCTGTGAATTTTCTTTCGTCTGGCGTTTCGATTCGAAATGAATGAAATCCAAATTTGAAAAAATCATCTAAAGCGCATCATTGCGACCAATTATTACTTTTTAGTTCAAGTTAATCAATTAAATAAATATCGTCATTAAACAAACTACGAGCAAATCTACGGAAATTGTCCAAACTACTACTCATCTCAAACTAAACCGAATAATTAAAAGTAAACTCGATTATTATTTCTCCTTTCGTTTCCACTTTGCGTCGAGAGTTAAAGAGCGTAGGAAAACTAATGAACTAATTAATTAATACAATGAGCCACGATTCGTACGTGACATACTTTGATTAGTATACAAGACCAACTGATACGATGTGTTAGAAGAGATTACTTTGTACAGAAAGGTTAATAACACAACAAAAACCAATAAATATGATCATTCGAGTTGTTGTTCTGTCTTCGGGGGAATATGAGGCAACACTCAAAAGCATATTAGACGTGTTAGTATAGTAAAAAAAGTAGTAAGAGATAATAATAAAAGTAGAGATAGAGTAGTAAAATACCAAGTAAAGAGAGTAAGTAGTAAATACACTGAAGCATTCAGTTCGAATTTGTAATTGCGTTGCGATCGCATTTTTTTGGTTGTACTTACGGGGAAGAAACCCGGTGGCATTGGCCCTCCTGGCATTCCATCGTTCGGTGGCATTTGACCCAGGGGACTCGGCGCTGGCCCAGTATTCTACAATAAGCAAACATTTATTATTTCGTACACGTTCAACCCTCGCCACACATATGTGTGTCACAGCAAGAGTATACTCACATGCGCAATTCCATTAATGCCATATCCCGAATTGACAAAACCCTAAAACAGAGAAAGAACCATTTTCATAAAATCGAAAGTTATTTCAATCATTGTTTTCGGTCAATGAATATTATTGCTTTCCAGGACAATAATAGCGGGGGAGTGATTGAAATCACGTCGTAGTAGTGCGTCAAATCGCTTTGTAATTTATAGCCAAGTTTTCACTGGTAACGACAACAAATACGCATTGCAAAACCTGATAATGCAACTTGTTTATTCCCTGCTTATTAATAGTATTCCTAATGGAAAAATGAATATGGAAATGCATCAAAGCTACTTGTAAGTCATAGTAATCCCTGATATTTCAATGACTTGTTGAGCAATAATTAAGAAATAAGGAGGAATCAAGTACTGAATTCAAAATGTATGTTGAAAGCATCTAAGGAAAAGGAGGCAGCAGATAGTTGACTAACGGCAAATCGCCGTAAGGCCTGGAGAGTTCCATCGAGTCGAAAGCATGGTTGAGAGCACCGGCAATGCCGGTCTAACGAAGATAACGCTCCGCAGCCGTTTCATTTCGACGCATGGCATTACATTCGTTTTGGAAAGCAGGGTCGCCGGCAGTACCTGGCGAAATCGTTGTGCGCTGCTTGCTCGCTCTTCGTAGCTAGGCGAGAGCGCGCGGCCGCGGAACAACTCTACGTACTGGTAGCACGAGTTGCTGCTATCGTAGCAAACGAGCAGTGTTGCCAGCGTGCGCGCTCCTCGACCGGAGTATTGATCCACAAATAAGTACGCTCGGAATGGAGAATCGGTAGGATAGAGAATTGGATGATGCGCGCACAACGATGAGACGATGACAACGAGGAAAATTGAAATCATTGAGAATGCATGCGCCTCGTAATGAGGAAACAAAACTGACGATCTGCGCCCGCTGCTTGCGACAACTCACATAATCGTGGAACGCTTTCGCCTCCGACGAGTGCTCGTTGCTTTCCCTGCGCTCCGGTGCCGCACAGTACAAGTCCCAGAACACGCTGAAAGCACATTGGTTGCAATCAATATGGTTATCTTGGCAACGCGAATTTTGCAAATACTCACCACCACCACGAATGCAGAAACCCGGGCGGCTCTCCTAATGTGATATTTTTCTCCCATCGTATCTGTAAAGTTCAATAAAGTTGAATTAGACTTTATGATTTCAATGCGAAATAGTACTAAGCACTCACCTCAGAGAGAAATGTTTGTGCTGCTTTTTGTGCTCCAACATGTAATAAATATTCGTAGACATATAACGCCAGCCTGAAAATGAACAGAAAAATAATTAATCATCAACAAATTGATATTAACAAAGAAATGACATACTCTCTTCGTATGCAAACTCTGGTGGTGTGCAAAACTTTTACAAACTTTTACTACATTCGAAAAGTTTCGAAACTTTCCAACTAAATTTTTCATTACCATCGAGTGTTGTCTTTAGCCAAAGTGAGCGAGTCGAAACACATTCATTCACGTGTACGCATATTAAGGGCATAATAATGTTGTTTTATGAGAATAATATAATAAAAACGCGTCGGGTGCGAAATTTAATTGTGCGTGCAACAAGTTCATTAATATTAAACATCGGAAATGGACCGGAAATGCATTTCACGGACACGAAGACGTTGCGAATCGATTCCGTATAATTCATGGTAAACTGGATCAGTGATTTTCTCGATCATTATTCATGGTCGTGTTGAGAGCATCGCTTTAACAGTGTAGGCAACTTGTACGGCATTCTCCCATGAAGCTCTTTGAAGCGAAATAAACACCGATAATCTGTGTAAATTCCACCTATATAATAGGCATGTAATAATAGATTGAGCAGCGCGTAAAAGTGACGCATTTATGTAGTACATAGATTCCACCAGAGGCATACAAAAAATTAGTTTAGAGGACAAATGCATAAAACGCAATGAGTTGCTACTACCAACCAATGCATGCGCATAGAGAGAGTTTACCTATAACATATTAAATTCAAGTGACTTAGCTTAACGAAAGGACCCTGTTTTGCATTCGACTGTATCGTCGAGCATTTGTACATTCGATAGAGACGCACGCAGTTCGTCATCGGCGACTAATCAGCGCAATGCAATGTACTCAAACGCGACTCCACGCTTTGTAGGTCTCCTCTTTTTTCATTATTATTATATATTTGTTGAGTTAGCTAAAGCAGTAGCTCGCTCGCCGAGTTACTTAGCGGAAAACTATGTGAAAATATTACAACGTTGCCTAGAGATGTGATTCTCATCGCGACCACAGCGATTGCTCTGGTATAATGCCCGTTTGAATCTATTTTCGTGGCGATTTGTTTATGAAAACATGAATGCCAATACAGAGCCTGCTTAGCGAGAATATCTTTCGGAGGTGCACTTGCATGGTGTCGGTCACACGCAGGTAGACAATTCGCAAGAATCAACCGACTTTCTTGCATATTTTCAAACTTTATGGCACACTAACCAAGTCACAGTTTAGTTTGACCGTATGAAGTCAGTGACCACTGCGAAAAATCAGAAATAAACACGAAGCAAAACATTTTATAAGAAATCATCTTCGTAATTTACTGGAATGTAAAGCCCTTTTTAATTGTTTAATAGTTCATCAACGCGGTTGTTTCTAATTTCCCAATGTTTTATGACTTGGCTTTCGCAATAAATATAAAGTACCAAAACGCAAGAAGTATGTTTACACACCATTCAGTTGGACAGTTATTACAAACTAACTGTACCTTTTTTCTATGCATTGAAATAGAACGGCACTTTACTTGATGTCGTTGCACACGCAGCGGCCATTATTACGCAAATTAGTTAAAAACAAACACGAAACAAAAGAGCGGTAAATAAAACAAAACAACATGCAGCACAACACTTACTTTTCTCTAGCCTGTGCGTCCGAGGGCACCGTTGAGCATTTGCCCTTCGCATACATTGTTTACGAATGTCTTTGCGGTGCAATGGAAAATGTTCTTTGCATTCAACTCGCACTCTTTGGTCCGTACAAGTGTTGCTCACTTGCCGCTCATTTGGTTAGCAGAGTGTATGTGGCACGAACTAATCGAATGGGTCCTACTGGTAATCGCTTGGATTGTTGTTGACGACGGCCATCGGCATGATGCACCTACATATTTCTGCGTGGTCTCGCGAATAAGCTAGCGTCGTCGATGTTGCAAAACGTCTGCCTGTCGACTGTTCCTCCAGGTGTCTCTTGCGCTGCAACGCACATTTAACGCGCGCGCTAAGTACTCCGGCGGACGTTCGTCCAACACATGCACTCACCCGCGCCGATAACTGAACCACGAACGAATACGCACGCACTCATACACTCACTGCGCCCGGCGTTTTATCGGTGCTATGTTTTGGTGGGTCGTCGCGCGAGAGAGATGCCGCGTATGTGCTACTACGCCGCCGATGTCATCGCGCGATCGCGTGCAAATGCTCTTCGCCGACGACGACGACGCTCATAGAGCAGACGATTGAAGCAAGCACCACCGCCGCTGCTGCTACCGATGTGGTTTGCTGTTGCACGGTGTGCACACGTCGTTGCGTTCTGGGCATGCGTTCGGCGCGCCGTTCGCACAATGCGTTTGTGTGCGTCTTGCTGCCGCCGATGTGGTGCGCCCGACGTTCCCGTTAACTGTTCACGTTCGCTGCATTTACGCTAGTCACAGCACAGCACTTAGTCTTTTGCACGGCGGATTTTTCAGTTTGTTTAAAGAGTCGCGACGCGGACGCCAGCAAATACGGTTTACTAGCGCTCACCGAATTTCACGATTTACCTGCGCGCTCCGCCAACGTTACTGTTTGTGGCCGATACAAGCGGTGCGCGTTCGCGCTTGGATGCTGTGCCGCTCGGGTTTAACCGGCAACGTCGCACAACGACCATTTCACTGCGCTTGCGTTGTACGTGCTTCGATTTATAGAAATGCCATGGGAAACTTATAGCGCCTACGGTTATGCATCCTTCAATACAGTCTGATTAATTAAAATTTGATAATATTTAAACAGAATGGAAATAACTTGGGACGTCTTCCTAAAAAATATTAAAGACATCAAAGACCTTTCTGAAAAGTTATATGACAGTTGGATACTTAGGGAAGAAAAAGTATAAGACAAAGGTAGTAATTACTGTAATTTTATTAGCTTTTTTAGAGTTTCTTCAGTGAAAATTCGATATATCTTGTAACAATAAAACAAAAACTTTCCACTAGTAATGAAGATTTGCTAAGATGTGAATACCATGTTGTATTTGATCCGATATATTGTGTACCGAAACTTTGTTTTATTATATTTAAGACGGGTAATTAAAATTGCGTTATTTATTAAATAATTAAACTAATGTCATTTTTTAGACGGATCACTCCTTACCTTAGATGAATGTTTAGGCCAATTTAAATTTAAGGAAGGTGAAAATACGTTGCAAATACTAACACAAATGGTCAGTATCTTATTTATTGTTCCCAGTCAAGTAATTGTCTAATTTTAGGATCATCCGATTTTGCAACGACCGTTTTTCTGCTTGCATCCTTGCAAAACTGCTGATTTAATTCAAGAAATTGGAAGCCAAAGTAAAAATATTGTTGTCTCATGGCTAAGCACAATTGGTCCAAGTGTGGGTTTAAACTTGGACAACGAGTACTCAACCTTGACGTAAATCACATATAATTTATTTGTCAATAAATTTGTAAATAATATAATTTTGTGTTTTATGTTGAACAAGCAAATACTTTCGTTGTGCCACCACCAGAATAATATAGGGTTGTGTTGCGAAAGCCCACATCTAACGAACAATTACGCATTGATAGAGATTCCACTACGTGTTTAAGAACCACTTTAAGCAGTTGCGACCATTTGTGGACAGTTGGGAACATCACAAATTACTTCATTCGAACACTTTCTGGAACGTGCCTCGAAGTAATCGAAAAGTATGGGTTGGTGGCAGAATTGGCATTCCTAAAGCAAAATGTTTAGATGCATACTTCTTCTATACATTATGAACGCATTACCTTGCTACATTGTCTTCCGGTAAATGGCAAACCAACTTTGGTCCATATTTCTTTAAGATCGCTGACTAGACGATCCATCATTTCCTTATTGTGGTGTGGTGTTGGTGCCAGTCGTAATTTCTCCTGGCCGCGAGCGACGGTTGGATAGTTAATTGCTTGTACGTAGTGACCTTTTTCCTGTATCAGAAGGTCGGACAACTGAGTGCTAAGCATGGGATTGCCGATCTTGATTGGAATGATGTGACTTGGCGTGTGCTCCACGGGGAAACCGTGTCGCAATAGAGTGTTGCGTAGATAGCGTACGTTCTCCTGGTGCTTCTGGCGCAGTGCGCGTCCTTCATCCGAGCCAAGAATTTCGATCGCTTTGCATGCACCAGCAAGAACAGTGGGTGGCAGTGAAGTTGTGAAAATAAATCCAGCAGCATATGACCGTATCATATCAACAAGTAAGGAACTTCCAGCAATGTAACCACCAACGTTTCCGAATGCTTTGCCCAGAGTTCCACTGATAATGTCCATGTTGTACAGTTGATGATCCCGTTCGCCAATACCAGCACCATGGTCACCATATAGGCCAACAGCGTGTACTTCGTCGACGAATGTTAATGCTCCGTATTTATGGGCAATATCACACAATTCCTACCAAAAATGGAAATATTAACACCATAAACTTGACAGTTTGCAGTTATTTACCTCTAATGGACATACAGCACCAGTCATGGAATGCACAGTCTCAAAAGCGACTATTTTGGGCACGTTAACATCAACAGTTTGAAGCAATTCTTCCAAATGTTGCGGGTCATTATGGCGGAAGATATGCTTTGGAACCTTGCTATTACGTATGCCCTGAATCATCGACGCATGGTTACCTTCGTCAGAGAAAATATGACACCCAGGCAACGCTTTAGCTAGCGTAAACAATGTGGAATCGTTGGCAACAAAGCATGAAGTAAATAACAGTGCCGCTTCTTTCTGATGCAGATCTGCTAAAGTTTTCTCCAAGCGTTCATGATAAATGGAATTTCCGGATATGTTCCTGGTACCGCCAGCGCCCGCGCCATATTGGTCCAAAGCAGTGCGCACTGCCTGCTTCACTTCCGGGTGGCATGACATGCCTAGGTAATCATTCGAACACCAAACGGTAATAGGGCGTTCACCCCATGAGTACTCCAACGCACTCGGGAATTGCCCAGGGCCAGCTAAACGATTCACCTTCTTGAAGATCCTGTATGAGTGATCCTTCTTCTTCTTCATAATTTGTTGATGGAAGAATTGCTCATATTGGAATGCATTGCCTATAAAAACGGAGATTACTATGCAAATTAATGCTACATAAAAAAGTAAACAGGTTTATGCATGTCATAATTGATCAATTAAACAAATATGAAAGTGATAAACGCCCTTGACTTTATGAACTACACTCAGATATGAAATATAGTAAATCACTGAATGACAAGCTGATTTTGAAGTTACTAAAATGCACAGTCACAAGTCTTACCATCAGTGGATTCTTGTTCATTTGAATCAATTTGAATGATATCTTCCTGATTGGCAACTTTCACCATTGATGTGACTTCTTTCAAGAATGGACAACTCTTATTGTTGCTTACAGTTGTAACCACTGGACCTTCAACTGGAGGAGCCACTTCAACTTCTAGAAGTATGAGAACGTGATAACGTAATCATAAATCATGTAGGTGTATGCAATTACCTTGATTAGCACCAACGTTCATGCTGTTGAGCGAACGTGACATAACAGGGCATTGGCTTCCAAACGTCTTGAGCAATGTTGGCCCATAGTTCCTGACATACGTTTGCGTGAGCTTCGTTAAGAATGGGCAAGGCATATTGGTGTAATGACGAACAAGATCTAGAAAGAATCGAACGGAGATCAATCAGCGATAGGAACGATTATGTAAACAGTGGCGAGCTCGTGCCGTTCTGCTTTTATATTTAACACTGACCTGGCAGATTGTGAACGTGTCGCCGCGCGAATTGCCTTCCAATCACCTAGAAACAAGCCTATTAATACCAGCCAAAAATCGAACGATCACGTCGATGATATATTGGAAAGTGTTGAGTTTAATTGCTACTGTTTGTGTTGGCGGTGCGCTGATTATTTGTGCTTACGATCTAGGTCAAGTCTTCAACTGAACACACAAACACCAAGTGACAACACGCCCGTAACACGCCTTATAACGCACTGAAATCCACAAGCGCTTTCCTGCTGTTGAAATATCGTCAGCAGGCAGCGAGCAGGCGAGAACAGGCCTTGAGCTAGCTCGTGCACATGCATACTTAGTCTCCGTAGAATTTAATTGGAGACACATAAATGCTTTGTTGGTAGTCTAGTTTTACAGTATTTCATTGTTTAACTACATTGCAACTTGAGACAAATTTAATTACCTATCATTAACTACCTGCACAGATAATATTCATGATGATAATCCCTGAGGCAAACACTTACTCAGCAAATTTGATAACTACACGCACGCGTAACGTTTAATGCGAATTTAAATTATTATCTGACTTAGATATGTAGAAATAAATGAATGTTTATTATTAAATAATTCTTTTCGAATTCAGAAGTGATAATTGACAGAAATCTAACCTCATTCACATATGGTCGATTTAAAGTTCAAAATATTTTGACAAGTGCAATCCTTTTATTGTTTGTTTTACGCTTTTACGCAACGAAAACATCAACAGGATACCGCAAAACGCATATGCACTTGATGAATTCGATAATAAAATTACCGCAATATTTTATTATTCTTGCGTGTGCTAGCTAATCGCTTAAAGTTTCAGTGCAAAATGAAACTTCATAAATTTAATAGCATGACACTCAAGTGCAATGTTATGTAATAATTATACGCACAGCCTATTTTTATTAAGTCGTCAATGCTAACCGAATGAATATGCTACACAGCTTAATCTCAATAAAATCTTTGACGCTAAGGTTTTAATTTTATCATTAGCATACTCATGACCAATGATCCTTGAATATGCAACTGAACGTAAAAGGTTATGCAAATGAAATGAAATATGTTCATTATGACAAGATAATGTACAGTATGAAATAATAGCATAACTGTTTAATAGGTAGCCATCAAATTGAAAAGATGCTAAAATTATTACTTTTGTCAACTCACTATGAACAAAAACTATCTTCATCTACGACAACAACTTTTAGAAAACAATCAGCTACTATTATTCACTCTAATGTTGTATTAAATATAATATTTACACATTTTTAGCAACTAAAAACTTTTGCAGTCACGTGCACAATACGGTAAAACATTTGCTATGCAGGAGAAAGTTACATTAACGCATTAAACGAGTCTCACTGACTGCTTTTTAATGTTAAACCTTATTGAACTGGGGATACAAGGATTTCTTAAAATTTAAATATTAGAGTGATATTAAATAACAGTGAAAGATAAAATACAAACACACAAATAAACTGGCTTGTTACTGTGCAATAAATTCATTACCTTTATACGTATTATTGCCAGCATTTCTATGGTAAATAATTTCGCACACTGGAATATGATTAATTTGAATACATATTGTATTATAATGAAGAGAATACGTCAATTTTATAGAAGTGTTCCAGAAGTTTTCTAGAATTTACAAGTCCATATTAGAAATTATACTTTGATAAAGACGTTAAGAGTAATAAGTAAAAGTCGATTAAGAAAGAGGCTAGCATGATAAAGTACTATCATATCGTCGTCATTGCATTAATGTCATTTAGATGAGTAATATCCATAGAAGACTGAAGTCAATTAATAACTGTCAACTAATTTATTGACTTGCATTTAGGTATTTGTTAGGTGGACACGTAGGCTTGCGTGCGCACTGAGTAATTGCCTGTGTCGAATTTAATTTAATTGTCCAATGAATTGGCATAATGCTTGGAATAATTATTCTTTTCCGGTTATTTTAATATTGTTTTTATAATATTAACTTAGCAAACTATTAACTCACCACACTGGTCATATTAATATCCAAAAAAAGAAAAGAATTTCACTTATCAACTGATGATAATTTAACTTTGCGTTGATTGATTCTTGTTTATGATTTTGTTGTTGATAGATTTCTTTAATTTTTTCGTAATTATTTTGAGTTTTTGCAAACTTTCGTAAAAGTTATCGACTGGCCACCAGACGACCGAGCAGACAACTTGCTTGAAAATGAGCACACGCGAAGTGGTCAGCAGCATGCCACTCCACCGCTTCATATACATGTGCATTATTGCCTGACGTAATTTCCAAATGTCTGCCAACACGCTTTTTAATGATTAGACGTTTTTGTTTGCCTCTCTTATTCAACCCACCTATAATTACGCAGACATGTGTGGCTTATCAGCCACAGTTATGAATGCTGCTGCTAGAATCACCGGGGAATTTGCATAAAAACATGCCTAATTTTATGTGATAGCAATAATAGATAAACTATTTTGTGTGATGGCTATTTGTCATCGCGCTTTTTTGCGTGTCATAAGCATTATAGGATGCGTACCTACGTGATTTGCTTGCGTTACCAGTTGGGATTCAATGGCAGTGATTTGAATTTAAATAAATGATTTTAAAGTCAAATTCCAATGGCGGCCATTGTTTCCGATGCTGGTGCATATATTGTACGAAGGATTTACGTTTGTTATAAAACTGCCAAGGAATTGAATGGCATGAAAATACGTTTCTTGGCATAGTAATAAAACTGAAAGCAATTGCAATTTTCCTTCTGGAAGCTGTAGAAAAGCACTATCTCCATATTGCCTTTTATTTTAGCAATATTAAATGTAAATTTTGCACATTGTTTTTCTGGTTCAAGGTTTCGAATTGCTAATTTTCAGAAATACCTATACGAGAATATATAATGTGATTTTTATTACAATGTTTCAATTTATGGAAATATTTGTTTGTGATATGGAGTAATTATTTCAATACTTATTTGATTGTTGTCTATTCAATTATAAGTATTGCTGATGTGCCTTATACTTTGAGCATAAAACAATAAACAACTTGTGCAAAAAGTAATTGTTATTTTGGAAGTTTTAAATAATTTGTTTCCTTATTCAGTCAGTTATTTTGTTTGCTATTGTGCTTCTAGAATATTTCTGATGTTTGCGTTTGCGTAACGTGAAAAAGTAAACATGAAAGCCGAATTAAATTTTACGACAAAACATCTTTGCTCTCACTTGATGAACATTGCCCACTCACAGCGCATTCACTTTGGAATTGATTAATACACACAATGATAACAGTATGCACGTATGCATGGGCAATTAGATTTGTTCGATGTGGCTGTGAGGAAGTGTTTGAAAAAGGGATATCATTAATGGACCCGTAAGGGATCCGCACACTCATTCTCATATCCACTTCGCTCCCATTCCGAACCGCACGACAATCATCGCGATGATGATGAGCGACATGAGCATTTCCACCAATGAACCAACTCTTCATCGATATTGCCGCCGTCGTAATTAATGTGCGCTTGCGATAATACGATTTCCCGAACGTGCGCGAATGTTGTGCGAATTTTAAAGGCGCATTCACAGATAAGAATATGAATTAAATAAGTTGCTAAGCGCCGTCCTTCACGTGCTAACTGCTCTGCAATTAGCAACAATACTCAGTGGTAATTGGAGTATCTAAAGTAAACAAATAGAGGAGTACAAACAACAATACTTAGAATTGTAAGTAATTATTGCAATATTTAATTGTCCCAGTACTAGTTGGATATAATTTCCTGGGAATATCAATCAATTAAAGAATATACATTCAACTTATGGCTGATCGCTTCGGAAATCGTTTAATTGTTATTTAAGACTGTGACGTATTTGGGAAACTTATGTTTAATTAATGAAATGTTTTTTTTTGGGTAATTCTAATATTTAAATTCAAGTTACAGTTGAGTAAACAAAATGGATAATACTCAGTTAAAAAGCAGCTCGAATATTAACTCACTGAAAGCAAAACACACTCAATCCAAATGGCATAAATTCCTACGAAATAATCTTCTCACTCTGGCCACTGTGATTGGGGTGTTGAGTGGTGTGCTTTTCGGCTTTATATTACGCGCAGCACGAGATGAACAGTGGCCCATTAGGCAAATCTCGTATGTTAATTTCATGGGCGATATTTTCTTGAGAATGCTCAAATCACTTATTCTGCCACTGATTGTCTCATCATTGATATCCGCAATTGGCTCATTGGATTTATCACTATCAGGACGCATTGGATACAGAGCTGTCTGTTATTATTTAGCGACGACAATATGTGCGGTTGTACTAGGCATAATTGTTGTAACGATTGTGCATCCTGGAAGCGGCGATTCCGAATCGATTGCACGCGCTGGCATGTCACGCAATGTAACAACTGTGGATACTTTAATGGATCTTTTCAGGTAAGATCGATAATAACACGCAGTAACGATCAAAGTTTTACAACTTTAAATAGTTGTTTATCATTTAAAAAGTAATTTTCATAAACTTACTTACTTGTGCTTATTCACTTGTTGCTTCTCTCAACTGGGTTACTGTAACACTAATGTGCTACAAAGTAGCAAGACAAGAGAGGAACGTGCAGTGCTCGCTTTGTTTATGAAAATTGTTTAGAAATAGTTGTTAATCATCTAAAACTTCATGAGTCATATCACAAAACTTCATAAGTGTGTAACGCACGCACCTTGAACTTGTTTTAACTTTTCAGAAATATGTTTCCACCAAATTTAGTTCAAGCATGCATTCAACAGGTATTTATAAAAGTTTAGTAATAGAATGGCACTTTGAATATTAATCTTAATCTTGTTTCAGTATCGAACAATACTTATTGCACCAATAAAAGGAACTGGTAGTATATTGATCGATACATAATCAATGTTAATCCACAAGGAATATTTTTAGCTGAAATACATAATTGGCAAATGTCCCATGAATATGTCCAAGGTACCAATATTCTGGGTTTAGTGGTGTTTTCCACTGCTTTGGGTATCTCATTAGGAAAGATGGGTACTGCTGCAGGACCTTTGATCACTTTCTTTCAAGGGATGAGTGCTGCAATGATGACAATCACCAATTGGGTGATTTGGGCATCACCAGTCGGAGTATTCTTCCTAGTTTCATCCAAGATCTTGGAAATGGAAAGCTTTGCTGTTATTATAGGCCAACTTGGGATGTACTTCCTTACCGTTTTATTGGGACTGGGTATACATGGATTCCTGATTTTGCCATTGATGTATTTTATCATTACGCGTAAATCGCCAATCAGATATTTGATAAATATGGGACAAGCTTTAGCTACTGCATTTGGTACAGCATCTAGGTAATCAATTGTAATCATAATACAGCCATTCTATGTAGAGATAATTGTTATAGTTCGGCAACATTGCCAATTGCGATAAGTTGCCTTGAAGATAAAAATCACATTGATAGTCGTGTTGCGAGATTTGTTATGCCCATTGGAGCAACAATTAACATGGATGGCACCGCACTTTATGAAGCAGTAGCTGCTATATTTATTGCTCAAGTTCGTGGGATTACGTTAAGTTTAGGAAGTTTGGTAGCTGTTAGTATTACAGCAACTGCAGCAAGTATTGGAGCTGCTGGTATTCCGCAAGCAGGATTGGTTACAATGGTCATGGTTCTTGATACTGTGGGTCTTCCAGCCGAAGATGTCACACTTATAATAGCTGTTGACTGGTTACTGTATGTATTTCTACGGAATTAATCATTATTTGAATAATTAATATGTTTTATTGCAGAGATCGGTTCCGTACAACAATTAACGTAATGGGTGATTCTTTAGGCGCAGGACTCGTTAATCATTTAAGCAGAACTGAACTAAAGTAATAAATTATGAGGAAGTAGGTACAAGATTTAAGCAGGTGTTAATTATAGTATTACAATCCAAACATTTCTCTAAGAATCATAAGTAGTTGCTTGATGTATATCTTCTCATTTATTTGATTCATTCATATTTGATTAAATATTTATTGTTTCAAAATTGGTAATCTTTAATTTTATTAATAACTTTTTCAAACTACTTAATAGCCGAAGGAGTAATAGAATTGGGCCATTTAAAAATTTAAAGGTCCTCGAGACTCTTAAGTTAGAGAGAGAAGTCCAACCATAATCGGAGCAACTTTAAATGCATTCGTGTGTCATCGTGCGCAAGGCGATTGCAGTCAGCTGAGTCAATCGGTGTATTTACGTTTTAGGTAGTGGTTAGGTTACTTGTAAGTATTAACCAGTATTAACTAAAATAATCATTTAAAATGGTTTATTAATTTCTAGTTACTTTGCAAACACTTATTAGGTATTTTCGGAAACAAAGTACAGTACAACTCCATGTGCAAGGCGATTGCAGTCAGCTCAGTCCATAGGTGTGTTTATGTTTTAGGTAGTGGTTAGGTTACTTGTAAGTATTAACTAATATAATAATTTATAATGGTTTATCAGTTTCTAGTTATTTTGAAAACACTTATTAGGTATTTTCGGAAACAAAGTACTATACAACTCCATGTGTAGTGACATGTGTTTGGTATTTACATTCTGTATCGGTGAACCTAAGGTTATGCAGCTGCAATATTAACAAAATTATGTGGATCAATTCTCACCTTTAAAAGGGTATTTAAACTACAGAATAGTTCAGAATGATAAAGGCTAAATTAATCAAGGTAGTACTCTTAACTCTTATGTTAAGTCAGATCAACAGAAAAGCACAGTGATATTGACAAACTAACTAAACATTTTTTCATTATTTATCCTAGCAACTACAACAAGACCTAAATAAAGTAATATGAATATTAAATAAGCTTTTTTCAGCTTTATACTTTTGTATATCTATATCTGAACAGTAAGCCGATTCAACAACTTCTACAACTTTCAATGGATTGTTGGACAACTCTGAACAGCTTATATATTGATAAGTTTCAAACTTTTTGAAGTAACATACATTTAAATAAACTAAATGGCAATACAGAATACATATTCTATAAGTATATCAGTAAACTAATATCAAATCACATAATATCCCTAACTTAGAATTCAATTTGATTGTAGAAAATGGTAACGAGAAAATGAAATGTTGTATAAAACAAATTATAATATCATTCATTCACCTAACAAACTAAATAATCATAAATGCATGATTAAAGTAAACTCTTACTGAATTAATCACGTAAAGTATATCTATGATCGCATTGAACAATGGGTGTCTTCAAGGGTTGCTCACTTGCTGATGGACGTGAATGTTGTTTGGATTCCGTATAGTTCACTTTTGTCTTAATTATATTAAACAATTTTCCATACGCTTCGCGGTATTGTCTATTGCTGACTGCATAAATCAATGGATTTATAACACTGGACATCCAAGCCAAAATCGATGCAATAATATGCATAAAAGGCGGAATGTTAACGCTTTTTTCAGCCACATTTACCACAGTCAAAGGCAAGAAGCACAAGACGAAACTTATGAAGATGATGAACATCAAATTGGTAAGACGACGATCGTCCCGTTCCCTTCTTCGACTGCCTTTATCAGTTGGCAAACTAAAAACAAAATATTTAAATATTTTGACCGCTTATACATGAAATAACTTACGTATGAACAGCCAAGTTCAGCCTCACTTTACGAACATTATAATAAATCGTCGCATAGCAAATCGTGATGATGCAGCAGGGCAAGAAGAAGCCAACGAGGAATAACATTTGCTTAGGGGATCGTCCATCCTTTTCGAGTATTGTGCATGAGAATGTCGTAGGGTTTTGGCCGAGCGTGCCCCAAATTCCGAGCAGTGGCAATAGCTGCAAAATAAAAACACAATAGTATCAGAAAATCGAATAGCTTTATAGTGTGAGTGAGAAATATTGTCGTGAAGTACTTTACACGCTTGAATTAGCTGCAAGCCAGGTAACCACAGCTGTTCCAAGTCGGGTTTTACATACTTATCACGTTATTTCACCTTGGTTATCTTTAGGGTGCAAACTGCGTAAAATACTCACCATTATAAGGAAGGAAATCATCCAGATTGCTAACAGCTGCACAATTATGGAACATCGTGTGTAGAATTTCGTATACTTGTAGTTGTATATGATTAATATGAATCTGAAATTAAACCAAAAATAAGTTATTAGTATCGGGCATTGAAAACTTCACTGCAGCTCATAGAAAATATTCTGTACCAAATTTAGAACAAACTGGTTCATCGAACATGAAAATGGGATTGGCTCTAGCTAATACTGGTTGCGTTCATTCATTCATACATTTAACTCGTTTAATTGAATTTGGCTTTAAAGGGAATTGGAATAAAAGTTTAAATTAATACGTAATAAAATAAGAATAATACTGTGGCTGAAGGTCGGCGACGGTTTGGCCGTGTCATATAAAATTCGCTCGTATTGAATGCAAAGAAGCGTTGAAATGAATGCAGTAGACTAGTTCAACCAATAGTGAAATAATTAAGTTGATTATTTAACCTTTCACCCCATAAGCATGACGGGCCAAGAATAATGAACACATATGCGCAATTCACATACAGGAACGTGGATAACATGACGCATCATTGTACAGAAACGTAATGCATAGTTCGAACAAACCGTCGTTTGTTGTTTTTATCATGCGGCTTTAATTACAACTCGCCGCGCGCTTGCAGTTCTATGAGTTTGCTGCACTTATTGCTCTTGTTCATGCACATTAGCTTCTGAAGCTGTTTGCTACTACATATATGCAGTTGTAAATAGGCATGTTTCCCAGCCGCCAATTCAGTATGATAAGTCTGGATGCGCCTGTAAAACACACATTGCCTGCATATGAATATCTTGCATGTGTAAAAAGGGAACGACACGAACAAGACGACAAGTTGCTATCATGTTACAAGGAAGTTATTTGATTAATATGACTATTAAAAACCCATAGACGAAATCGAATATAATTCATGATAAAACTAATCGTATTAGTATAATCGAGCGTCGTGTCAATATTTAAAATTTAAATTACTTATCAAATTTAGCGAAATTTGGTATCTTATGCAATATTCAAATATTTAAATTTGATAATATTTTTAAGTGGCAAGACGTATTTATATAACTCACCTATTTATCGTTATAGCGACCATGTTTAATACTGATACAGTCACATTCCCGTAGAATAATACTGGAAACAATTTGCAGATGCTCTCACCAAGTGTCCATTTCCTCTGGATGAATCTGGATGCTGTTAGGGGCATGTTGAATGCGCAAAATATAAAGTCGGAGAGCGACAATGAGATGATGAATGCGGTGGTAGCATGAGCTCGAAGTTTCGGGCAGCGAACTAATGCTAATATCGTTAAGAAGTTACCTTTAAAAGAACAAAAAGCAATCATTAGGTTAAAAACAACACTAACCGGCTTACAGTTAACCTCACAATTTGTTACTAAATATTATCCACTAATAAAAGAAAAAGTATAAATGAAAACTCACCAACAACTCCAAGAATACAAAATAGTATTGAGCACACTGATGCCAGAATCGTTGATCCTTCAGAGTAGAAAATCTCTTCCTCTTCCATGCTTCGTATCACAAGTTGAAGTTATTTTCACAAAACTAATTATAAAGCACAACCGATTTCGATTTTAAACTATATACTGTTTTTTCGCACTTAATTCACTCAACAACTTCACAAAACTTTGTTAAACTTTAATAAGTTAGCTTAAGACTCACTTCACTTCACTGCACTGCACTACACTGTAAAATTTAGTACACAATGTTAACAAACGTGCAAAAATGTCAGATGTGCATGCTATTTGGATGTTATCACTGTCATTGAACACTGCACGGTCACAGTTTGTTTACAACGTACATATTGTTGATCAAAGTTCTCAAAAGATCTACATCGTTGTTGTTGATGCTATTTTATTCGCGCATTTGATACTGGAGTTTTAATTCAGATGTTTAATAAGTATCACTTGGCGAGTGTTGATGAAATGAGCGCGCAAATCAAACTGAACGCACATCTGCCTTAGCTTTTCGTACTTTTTGCTCTTGCTTCGTATACGTTTCGGGCTAGTAAGTGCAATATGCGTGCTGGTTTCATCGGTGTTTAGCACACACTAGTGCTGGTTGCTTCACTGGATGGTTCGAATAGTATGTTCTGTTGTGTTTATTGTGTTTGTTGTGTGCATCGCCGTACGCAGCCCAAAGAAAACATCCATTTCCTCGCACTTAGCTGCCAGCTTCCTACTATTTCACTACGCAATGCGCCGCAAATCGTACTACTATGACCGAGGGGATGCAATTGTTTATTTATCTGCGATGCACAATTTGTTATTCTCACTCTCGATGCTCACGAGCATAATGCACAATTGATTTAAGATTTTCACTAGTTTCAGTTGTTGGAATTGAAGTAATTAATCACGAATTATAGTTGCACACTCAGTCGAGTGATAAGTTGACTGATCATGCATTTGTAATTGGAATTCTATACTTGTAATAATATTTATAAAATAATTTCATTGTTAATGTACACGAGTTGATCATCGTATTCACTTTGTTCTAGTAATTTATAATCTTATCAGAAGTCACTTACTAACGACGCAATCATACATGTATCGTGAGAGATTCGTGAGATATTCCTTTATAGGTTTGTTTACACTCGGTTCACGTTTATCATCTTGATGTGAACATAATTTTGAACCTATTCAATGTTTGAACAATTATCTCCCGATGAATCATCACTAAGTATGTAGTATGAAAAGACTATGTTTAAACCCTGACGTGCGTATTCACTACATTTTTTAAAAGAATTAATTACTTCAATTGAGCCAAGAGTCGAATTAACTTTGTGCATCTGCAGTTGGCACTTCATAGCCTGCTTTTTCATCACTTAATTGGGATTGGCATTTGATTCCATAGCAAATCCTAAATGAATGTTTGTCAGTCTGGTTCGTATTGATAAATTTCAAGTGTATTGCACTTAAATTCACTTTTAATTAACGAATTCGATTTTTAGTTAAAGAGTTTTATTACTTTCAAATAGCAAAAAGCAGGATTCTCTTTGATAAATACTCGTAAGGGGTAAAAGTAAACATGTTTAGATTTTGTTTTATTTGTGGTTTTTCTTTTCAAGATTTTTCAAGTTTACAACGTTTCGTTTTTTGGATTTTGTTGCGCTTTCTTTTGATTAGTAATTATGTACTTGGTATTTGATTCTTGTTTCCTTAATTCTCCCGCTTTTGAAAGGGATAACAATGAGTGTTTTCTTCGCAATAATAATAATAATTAATAGTAATAATAATTATAATAATATACAGATAATTATAATGTATTTATATGCAATTGTTTGTTGTTCTTTTCACTTTAAATTTCAAAAAGTTTTGTTTCCTTGACTGTTGTTGCTGTTGCTGTTGTTGTTGTTTTTGTTGGTTTGTTCACTTCTTTGTAATGTGACGTCGACTTCTATGTTACAATGACATCATCGATTAACAATCTGCTTCTGCTGCTGCATTTCCATCATTTATTTATTGTTATTAATAATATATTATATTTGTGTGTATATATATAATATTTAGATTTGTTTGATATTACAAAATTGAAATTGTAGTTTTCCTTAATTTACTCGCTTAGTATTTATTCATTTGTTTTTGGTATTTGATTTCGTTTTAGTCGGATTTAGCAATGATTTCTTTAAATTTCGCGCGTTTGTTTCTTTTGCTTTTGCAATTAATGGTATGAATTATTGAAGGTAGGTATGTGTGTGTGTGTGCTGCTGCGTATTGTTACTTCTTTATACACCCTGTACAATGGGATTATTGTAATTGAAATGTAATTGTAATATGGCGATTAAACAATCCTGTTAACGATAAACAAACTGCCAGAAATTGAAACATTTCCTAATCGTTTGTTTGGCACAACAACAAAACAAAAATGCAAAAGAAAATGGCCGTTGCATTATCAAATTTTCTTTAGAGACGTGATTAACAAGATTATTAACTCTTTGGAAAATACATGGACAACAAGATGACGTGAAAACAATTTATGATTAATTACACTTGGCTGCATCTTGTTGCAAATTGTTTCTTGTTGTTTGTTTTTAATTATTTACTTAGTTTACGTCTACGGTAGTTAAACGATCAAGTCTTCTCATTGGACCAGAAGAAACATTTCTCTTTATTATTCTTATTAATTTCCTATTTGTTTAATATTATTTAGTTTAACGTGCAATTGTTTTTCTTGTTTCTTTAAGTTTGTAATTTGTTTATTTGTATGTTTTTTGTTTGTTTGTTTGTTTTTTTTTTTTTTGTAATTAATGTAAAACTTGTGTGTTTATACATTTTTAGGCACTTGGTAGAAAACTTGAGGCGGAGGGGCAATTCATTTGTTTCTTTCTTGTTATCTTTTGTTTACATACAATATATATAATAAGTATTTATATATATTTAAAGAGAGAAAGAGATTTCGAGGGGGGAAAGCGACGTATGTTCAAGATACCGCAATGGGAGCACCACCACCGTGCACGTGCAAAATACCAGCACTATTATCCTTGCCGCTGTGGTCGTCTTTATCGTGATGGAGGTCGTCGCGTCGCTATAACGGCGGATGGTCGTAGCTGGGCGCCTGGAGGCGGCGTTCCTGCAGCATTATGTGATGTGCGGCGCGATCCATCTCCTCCTGCGTCATATCCAGCGCTTCCTGCATCTCCTTCGACGTGTTGCGCACGAACTCCGGATCGCAGTATTTACCCAATCCCTGCTCGACGAGGATGCGGCCGACAAGGCTCTCCGCCGAGCCGACGACCTCGAACGGTGTGGGGCGGCGATCGGCCGGACTGCCAGGCAGTGAGTGTGTCAGACGTTCATTGCCCACGTGGCCATTCGGTTCGCCGCCACCTGAAACTATTGCCTTCATTATGCACTCGTCCTTAATTGATCAGGCTAAGGTACTAGAAAGAATAAAACATGCAATGTCTCAGATTGTTTTGTTTAGTCACTAGAACTGTTACTATAGTAACGTAAAAAGAAAACAAAAGTTTTTGTACAACACTCAAAGCAAGCATAATAAGATCAGATTTAAAGCATTTGGCATGAATGCTCGAGAGGTTTGTTTGTAGACTTGTTTAACACACTAGAAATAAAACGTAAACATGCAAAAGAACCATGAAACGAAGGGGCGGCTGCAAGAGGTACATGTGCACATGAAGACAACAATGCGAACATCTAAAGAACGCCACATGCTGAGTTTAAGAGAGAGAAAGTAATACGAAAGAGATCAACAATGCAACAAATGAATAGATAGTTGTATATTGTAGAAGTGGTTGTTGTTTTAGGGTACAGGAAGGAAACGAATGGGCTAACCTCTGCCATGGAAGGAAGCCCTGTGATTAAGAAGGGAGCAACGCGCGTGCCGAGCGTGTCCCTCGCCGGCGTCGTCCGCAAAGTAGAAGAAGGATGGTTGCTGATGGTGATGGTGGTGGTGGTGGTGGCAGTCTGCGGGCGCCGGCAGGAAGCCAGCGACGGCCATCGCCTGTGCTTGTGCGAGCTTCAGGCCGCTAGCGATGCGCGCAAAGCTGGTGGTGGTGTTGGTGGTTGTGGTGGTGGTTGTGGTGAAGGTGGTGGTGGAGGTGATGGTGGTGGTGATTGTTGCTGCGGCAACGGCTGCGGCGTCGAGCGGGGTCGTCGGCGTCGTTGCGAGTGGCGTTGACGATGCGCCGCAGCCACCTCCAAAGCCCAGCAGGACGCGACGCGGCGGTGGCGTCGGCGGCAGCATCAGCTCAGTGTAGTCTCCCTGCAGACTGGCACAAACACACACATGGCAGTCAAAAGAGAGAAAGAGAGATACAACCCAAAAACACCAACTAAAAGATAGAGAGAAACCAGAGTGATGTAAAGAACAGCCAGCCAAAAACAAATGCGCATTGTCTTCTCCTAATAAGTACCTGCATAATTTTGCCAGCGTTAATATTAAATTGTTTATATTTGTTCCGGATCTGTTTGTTTGTTTGTTTGTTTGGCAAGAAATGGCAGCAGGCACAATACATATCATAAACAATTTGGCTGCACATTCGACGCAATGATCAATGCCGATGATGATGACGACGGCTCGCAAGATACAATCATTAGCAATGTAATGAGTATGAAACAAAACACATCACGCGCCAAACCAAAACCAAACGCAACCCAACATCAAATAAAACACAAACGAAATGGCAAACCACACTGCATTTTGTTGTTTGTCTTGTGTTTTGCGCTTACCGTTGTAGTGTGGATGCAGAAAGTCAGACTTACTGAAAGCGAAAAATGATAGATAAACAACAACACTACATAATCGAAAACGTGAACATATCGCGGATTCGAAAACATAAATAAAATTCAGACCATCCCTTAAGTGTGCGCCTCTGTCAATACATTTGGTCAATTTATGTTGCAGTAATTTGCATTCATACAAATATTAGCTATTTCTGGATCACATTCATACATTGAATTGTTGTTAAAATATGGCACTTACTCAATGACTTGGAAGTTGCCCTTGTCTGGATCTCCATTGTACATGTTACTGAGTGATTTCAATGGGATAGCTTCCTCATGTCTGGCCAAATCAGCAGCATGTAGTGAATTAGCACTTGCTCGATTCTGCACCACATTTCGTGTCATTGACGTGATGTGATTCATGCCCTCAGTGACCGCACGTTGAAGAGAATTATGCGCTAAAAAGTCGATGCTTGAAGCGGGCGTGATTTTGATCTGCGTTGAGTTGGGAGTTTTCATTGATTTCGTGCGAAAGCTATGCGCACGTCGCATTGACGACCAAACACTTCCAAACAATGAATGATTTCTCTAAAAGACCAAAACACCCTTAAACTACAACTCATTTGAATTGCAATAGTGATAATTTTACCCTATGCATTGGTTCGGGATTGTCATCAACCATCTCATCCAAATTACCGGAAATCGCACGTTTAAGTTCCGGTCCTGCTTCGTGCAAGGTGCGCAATCCAGCTTGTAATGTAACAGTGTTATGCGCATCCTTATCACCTTCTTTCAATTCTTCCTTGCGCTTCTTGAACCGCCGGAAGTAATCCTGAATCAAGAATGTCGCATAGAATTTGCCCACAGTGACTTCATCATCAACGCCAGGCGGTGGCACCACTTGATCCAAGAGTTTCGGACTAGTTCGTTTCCATATTTTCTTAATAACCGCCCTTAGCTCAGCGTTTGCATCGTCAATATTACCCTCCGTCTTAATGCGAAGCGACGTGCGTACAACCGCAAAAAGCGTCGCGTTGAAAAGCACAGTACCATCGCTGTTTAAAGGCATATTCATTGACACCAAGCGTTTACATGCAACGCGATGCGGACACAATTTGCCAAAGCCAAGGGGCGGCGATATTTTCCTCAAGAGCGTCACAACATCCAAGTGTTTAATGCGTCCTTTGGCATCCGGGTCGTACTCGCTCCACAAGCGTATAAATTCATCCAAGTGATGAGGTCCAAGAATGGACCAATCACGAGTTAAATAATCAAAGTTATCCATGATGACAGCAACAAATAAGTTGATAATCTATGAACAAATCACATTTTATAATATGATTGACAAACACGTGGTATTGTTATTACTTACAAGAAATGAACACAATACGTAGAACGAAATGAAGTAAGGGTATGCAATATCTGATCCGCAATTGTCTTGCTGTCCTTTAGACTCGATTCTCGAATCGCACTGTACTTCCGCTGTTGCAGCGCAATCAAGCATAATGTCCTGCCAGGCTTCACCAGTCGCAGAGCGAAAAAGAACTAAGACCGCTTGCGGGAACGAAGCAAAGTTGTTATTCCTCGTTATCGATGTCGTTGAATTGCGGCTTTCAATTTTTCCGAACATCTAAATCGAATCAATCATTTCATTACTTGACGCTTAAGTTGTTTAACTATGCATGATATTAACGAAAGACAATTTAATGCTCAATTACCTGCATGCCAATTACGGCGTAAATGAAGAAGAGCATGACAATCAAGAGGGCGACATAGGGGAGCGCCTGGAAGGACTTAATGAACGTCCATAGCAATGTTCGTATACCTTCTCCTCTGCTCAGTAGTTTAACGAGACGCATAACGCGGAACAACCGGAAGAAGTTGATGGAGATAAGACTCGACGGTAAGCCAGGCTGTAGGCAACCAAAATTACATCACATTATAATCATGTTCCAGTGTGTGATTAACGAATCTAATCGAATCTTACATTCACTTCCGAATACACAATATCGATAAAGCTTCCGAGTACGATGACAAAGTCGAATACGTTCCAAGCATCCCCAAAATAATTCTACAAACAAATCAATCATTAGATTTCTAAACAATTTTTTGAATCATTAATACCGATCACTTACTTTAAATCGAAATGCAGCAAGCTTGAACACAAATTCCAGCGCAAACAGCGCCGTGAAAATCATGTTGAGAATGTCAAGTGAAATTGAATAAAATTCCGGTTGCTTATAAAACTTCATCGCTAGCGTAATGGTATTGATTAGAATCAAGATGAATATGGTGTATTCAAATGGTCTTGAAGTCACAAACCACCACACCTTGTACTGAATACGATGTTTCGGTATATATCTTCGTACTGGCTTTGCTTTCAGCGCGAATTCAATACAATTACGCTGATTCTTATCCAGCTCGCAGTTCTTGTATTCTTGCTCGCCCTCATTCTGAAATGTGACGATAACGAAACCTACGAAGATGTTCACCATGAAGAACGCAATGATGATAATGTAAATGATGTAGTAGGCGGCGACAATCGGACGAAAGTTGTGAATTGGTCCTCGATCCTCTGCATTCGAATCGATCGACACGTATAGCAAGCCTGGCCATCCTTCGAATGTGGATACAGTAAAAAGCGTGAGCATAGCTTTTGCGACGTTATCAAAATGGAAACGGTTTGGTTCCCATATCCGGTCGCGTAGTTCCGGTTTGCTTACATCTCCACCTTCGTAGATAAGATACGTGCCCCTAAAAATACCCCAAAATTAACCACTACCCTTCCGAATTTCAAGTCGAATAACAAAACTTACTTGCATTCAAGCTGTGTTAATTTCGAGCTATCTGAACACTGCGAGAACTTTCCCTAAAAATCATTATAAATTCATTAAATTTCCACTTTTAAACAAATAGTAGCATTATTTTTATTGTGGTAAGAAGGGCACTATTCAAATTTGTGTTCATGTTAGTTTATAACAAATCGCATGCACATGCAAAACATCTATGTAGAGCGACAGCAACAGCAGCAGCAAAAATAAGTGAACATTACAATCATCCTGATTATCCTTTCCGGTTTGCTATTTGGTTACCATTTAATGAACATATCTTCATATATGCGCGCATGCTTGTTTTGCCTAATACTGTTCGTCTGCCGCCAACAAACAACAGGTGGTTGATAACGAGCAGCAATGATGACAAAAACAAAATCAACAACAACAGCAACAACAAATTGACATAATCCACTTGTAGTCATAACTAGTGAGAAAGAGAGAAAGTAACAATTACATATTTATGTGCCCTAAATTATGATTTATAAATAACATTCCATCATAACAATATCGATTTTAATGAAAGCGTCTTGCAATCCTTGCAACAACGACGACAAGCAACAAAACAAAACAGAAACATTTGAGAGATCGATAGAGAAAAGAACATACATCAACTATTCGACAGCAATCATTGAGTGGAAGATGAAGAAAATGTATAGAAACAAATACAATAAATACTTGACAAAAAAGTTGGGTGGTTTTAGATTGTTTCGTTTTGTTTGGTTTCACGTGTTTTCCTTTGAACATAATAAAGCAACAGAGCAGTGCCCAATCCATAACCGTTAACAAAAGAAAGTCGAACGACTAAATACGTACTACAAATGACAGCCGCTTGAGACATTCACCTACAATTAATGATTAATTATCATGTATATATACGTAGGCGTATGTACGTGTGTGTGTGTGTGTGTCTAACTAATTAACTAATATTTGAATCGTAGGCCAGAGCGCAGATGCAGCACACATGCATAATATACTTTGTTGGTGGTTGTGCGTTTGTTTTGAGTTGAATTCACTTGAAAAATGTTTCTTGTTCCTAGTGAGAGGTAGTAATAATGTCTGGCGTTGCGAAATGGCAAGACAAATATGTTGCATGTGCGGAATTACCTTAAACAGTTGAACTCCGATTACAGCGAACATAAACTGGAGTAGGTAGGTAACCAACATAATATTCCCAATCGTCTTTATAGCAACAATGACGCATTTCACTACATACTATACGTTGTATACGTTGTTCATTGTCGTCGTACGTGGTGGTGGTTGTTGTTGTTGTTTGTGTTGTTGTTTAATAAACAATGGTGCGGTGGATGGTTGGATGAAACAGAATCATAGAATTACATCACAACTCCTCGCAATTGTCCTGGCAATCAAACATTATTATAGCGCTGAAATCGTGGTTGTCTTAGAACTACAATTGATTGACTCCCGATTGTCGCTTGTTGGCTATCTAGATATGACTACAAGTGCGCCGAATTATCCTGATAAACATCCCTTCGTACTTTGAACCAAACAAAATCATGGCTGCTATTGCTGAAAGGCTGCCTATACACACAAAACATCAAAGAGGCAAAGAGACAACGGGGGAGCACAACATTATTTCGAATTGCTGTGTTTAGTGAATAGCTGACTGGTAACCTTAGTAGTTGGTGGCCATTTGATGGTTGCTTTTTGAGGGGGGTGGTGGCAGTGGCAGATGGTGTGAATTGTATACACAGCACTCCCACACGTGGGTGGTTTAATTGATAAGCAAAAACAAAACAACGCCAGTACAATGGGTTAGTACTGGAGGGCAACAGATTAAGGCAACCCTTGGGGAGGGTGCGTGTTGTGGCGATACAGAAAGATAGATGGACTCGTGGTTTGTTGATTGAGTTCTTTACCTTGAACAATTGCACGCCAATTACGGCAAACATGAACTGCAGGAGGCAGGTGACCAGCACAATGTTGCCGATGGTCTTTACCGCGACAATCACGCACTGGACGACGTGCTATTATCGGACATACGGACGCAACGAAAACAAAGACAACTTGTTCATATCGTAAATGTACGTCAGGCAGACGTGAGACACACAGGCCAATAAAGAATTTGAGGATACAAAAAGAAAATTATATCGTTGAATGCCTGCTTCTTAAATTCCATCAAGTGGAACTTGCGAATCATTTATAATCGTGGCAACCATCTTGATTTTTTTCTTTCAAATACGTTGCAAAGATTCTGTTTGTATAGTAAATTAACTCTTCATACCTTTAATCCTTTCGCTCGATTGATGGCACGAAGTGGACGAAGTACACGCAACACTCGAAGAATTTTAACTACGGACATGGCTCCTCCTTGACTGTAAGGATAATCCAATAATCAATTAAGGAATTTATGATTTAGTTACTTGAAACTTACTTGAAAATAGATACGAGAGACACACAAACAACGACCAAATCAAGAACGTTGAATGCAGAACGTAGAAATGCGCCATCATGTAAAAAGACACCATATGAGATTGTCTTCAGCAAAAGTTCAGTTGAGAAGATTGAAGTGA